>OMKZ01000910.1:43220-63448 GCA_900302535.1 Neoniphon sammara
CACACACACACACATATATGTATATATACATATACATATACATATATATATATATATATATATATATATATACACACACACACACACATTGTATATATACTATACTATATTGCAGTAATGTAATCAAATCTTTCACTTATGAAGTGGAAAAGCTGTAATTTGTAAGCGAGGTTGAAGGATTGCTTGAAGTCTGTTGTGCGTTCAGCATTTGATTTTAGTGGATGATGGCATCGGCTTTGTCCTTCCCAGGTGGCGGTGTCCTCCTATGAAGCTGCAAGTACCATCGTTATTGAGTTTGACATGGATAACAGCATCTTCGGCCTGCCCAGGGAGTTTGTGGTGGCCACAGCAGGTAAGCCCTTTTGTAAACAATGTTGTGCATATAATGATTAATATTTGGGCAGCCCACTCAGGTAAAATCACAGCTGTTATTTTAGTGTTTGGATGCTGTGATGCACAAGGTTGCTGTTCAAACCTGCCACTTCATGTCAATGTGAGTTTCAGAAACTAAGATTTAATGCTGTAAGGCAATGAAAACTTGTTGATACTTCACAGTGACCATAATTAATAGCTGCTAAGCTGCAGCTGGTCAAAAAGTCGACTTCATTTAAATGTTCTGTGACCGTCACTTGTCAAAACTTACCAAGGCTCATCTTTTGAGAGCCTAAAAGAGGTGGCAGCCACAGACATTGGCCTACAAAATCTTGTGTGTTGGGATGACAGATTAATTTCAAGAGTGGAGACTGCCAGTAGCCAATGAGTTGAGTTTACAGTGAAGTGATGTGGAAGTGTTACATGAAAAAGTTATATTAATGATTAAAGTGGTTACCTCCAGCTCTCACTGCCAAGTGTACAGCTCACACTCACTATCGCATTTGAGCAACAGCATTACCTTAATTCTTCTGTGTGTGTTTTTGGTGCATGTTGTGCAAATGTGCATATTAATGCCTTAAGTGTGTACTTGCTTTCCCACAATATGAGGAGCCCTTATGTCAGTGATGCATCAGGAGTAAGAAAGATCTGTTACATTGATTAGCATGGAGAATCCTGTCATTTCCTAATTATTCAGTATATTTATGATTGAGAAAGAAAAAAATGTATTTGTCTGTCATGAGAGTAATGCAACATTTTCAAAATTGGTTAGGTTTTTAAGTCTTCCAGTGTTTCCATCCTTAAGACACTGTGTGTGTGTGCGCGTGTGCATGTGTGTGCATGCGTGTTGGGTGTTGCATCTTGTCCTCCCTGCAGCAGCCTCCATGACTGCGCTTGTGGTGACGGCGTGCATCATCTGGTGCGTGTGCTCAGCGAAATCTAACCGGCAGAAAGATGGCTTCCACCGGTTGCGGCAGCACCGAGACGATTATGAGGATGAGATCCGCCTCACCTCCATGGGCTCCAAGAAGTCACTGCTTGCACATGAGTTTCAGGACGAGAGCGAAAGCGATGAGGAGACACTGTACGCCAACAAACTCTGAGAACCACTGTGCCAACTTGGCTGTCTGCACCGTTGTTTGTTTTTCTCTCACTTAAATTTAACCCCTGGCCAATAAGTACAGGCTGAACTCTGGGCAGTTTTGCTGCCCTTCTTTATGACTGATTTCAAAACACTCTTTGCTATGCCAACAACTCTGAGCGTTCACGCTCGGTCACTCAGTTATTAGTGCTACTCTAGTGAATCTGTAAGAACATTCTGATCCCCTTTGGGACTGCAGGGCTGGCCTGTTTTGTGCTCCATGTCTCTACCTGACTGGATCAGAGGAAGGAGCTGGCGAAAGAAAGAGAGGGCTGGTCCAGTGCGGCCCTCATCCATCCCTCTAACACTTCCTGAGTCTCACAGCTTTTTCCTTTTCAAGCCACCCGAGGATGCCCTTTACACAGCTACCTGTCCCATCTGGCCAGGGGGTCAAACCGATCAGTCCAAATAAACTTATGCTTTGCTCCATCATGGATATGTAATGAACTCTGCGTGGAACTGCGTAGTCCCACTCACTCTTCACCACTGATATGTCATCACCCGTTCATTTCTTTGAAACTTCTTTGAGCCGGTAATCAGAAATGGTGTTCATTGTCTTTTATCCAAGACAACATTGCCAAGTGTATAAGCCTTTGGGAAAGAGAATACAATACTGTGCCTTGGCTTCTGTAAAGTTGCAGTCCAGGTGGGCTCTAGTATATAGCGGATAGCAGCAGCATAGTGAATAGATACTTGGTCCACGTTGGAATCAGATCCATCCTATACTCAGGTGATAGGAAAATGACAAATTAGAGTAGTTTAAGGACTGCTGAGCTCCAATGTTGCACTGTTTTCTGCACAGGTGATTCTAGGCGGGGCTGCCTGGGGTTGATATTTTATTTTTATCCACTCAGTCAATATTGTGGCCAAAATTATGCTGGGGTGAGCTTCTCCAAAGCTTTAAAACATCAGTATCTAATGTTACAAAGCTTGAATGAAACCCTTCCCAGTTAGTGCAGGAAGTTCTATGCATAGTACTAACTTGCACTAAATGTAAAGCAGTGATCATCCCTCATTGGCCAAGACAAAAAAAACAAAGCAAAACCCTGAATTTCTCAATGATTAATCATTGAAGGGAGAATGTATTTTTTAAGAGTAGGTTTGTAAAAGGATCATTTCTGTGTGTAACTGGGAAATCATCCCTATCCATGGAACCTCTGTTTAGGCACAGATGTGTAGAACAATAACAGAAACAGACAAACATGCCCCTGTGTGACATTGACTTACATATGACTTGCACTGTTTTCATTTAATAAGTTTGTTTTCCCCCTACTAAAAAATACTTTAAAGTAGAAAAGCTGCACCAGCACTGTCCGTCCATTAATGTTCAGTGGTGACAAATCACAGCCACACCTACCAGATGTTTTAAAGGTCCAGTGTAATGTGACTCACATTTCTCCAGTCTTGTGCTTTTTAATGAAAGGCATGTAATGTAAAGATGCCCGATATATTAGCACTCTCACTTTGACTGATGCCCTTTGAGAGGCTGTTTTACATATCCAGTCTACTTCCTGGTCTAAATGTCAAACCCAGATTTTAATGAGTGCTCTTATCGGTTGACAGTATGGATTGTTAAGGTGCCCTGTAGTTTATCAGATGCCAGAGAGAGAGTTAGCTGTAACTTTCTATTTGGCATGGAATTTAACATTTGGCATTGAAAACATTTAATTTTTATTTACAGTGAACATATTTTATTTTTTATCTACTACTTAAGCATTGATTGTATTGTGTATATGCTTCATTTTTGGAAATCATGACCAACAAGAAATGAGTGAGACGCATGTGAACAGGGCAATGCACCCTCAACCTACTAAAAACTGGCTGAGCATAGAGAAAGGGGCGCTAAAGCATGTAGAACCAATTAGATTAACTGTGAAAACTGAAACACTCTGTCACTGTGACTGAGAAATTTTTAAAGCTATTTCTGAATTAAAATAATTGCACTTGACCTTTAAAATAATGAACTTGCCTTGAGTTCTGATTGTGGATCAATGCCTTTGGGAGATTCTTCAACTAATTTTTTCCCCCTTCTGTCCCAAATAATTGGCTTTATCTGTGTAGAGAGACAGTTTTGTATATTATTTTTCTTTGCTTTGTGGTATGTGTGTGCGTGTGTTTTGAAAGTTGAATGAGTGTTTGGGGGGGTGGGGTGTTGGTGTAAATTTTTTTTACATATATATATATATATATAAAATGGAATCAGCTGTAAATAATGAGATGTTTGCCAATTGTGAATGAGAAAAATAAGTGCAATTCACATTAACCATGCATCTGCACACAACACATTTCAAAACAAATCTTTCTATGTGTGGACATGATTACATGTTAACTTAAACACAACCTGGTGAAATGAACTGGAATAAAAACATGACAAGGACGTTCTTGCTTTTATTTGGGTTGCATTGTATGGTTTTACCACTTGTACTGCCTCTGTGGAAAAGACTGTAGGCTACAGGAGTCAGCTGGATCTGGATGCCGGCACAGCTCTGATTATATGGTAGAATTAGAGAAGCGGGACCAAGAGTACTTCATCATGTAATAATAAAATAAAAATATATAAACTAATAATTGAATATTACTCCAAGTTAATAGGACAAATTGAACTAACTAGTATCCCTGCAAGTGGTGAATTCAATTCTATCAGACATGTTACTCTAAATGTCTCTGATTCTATACAGTAAAGTGTAACACTGAATGAAATGGTTAGGAAATTATTGCTTATTTGAGAGCATTGTAAATAGATCAACAGAGATAAGGCATGTTATAATGCCAAATTTGAATTTATTTCAACATGGGATTAAAGGAATGATTTGGGTCATGTTAAACTTCACACTCCAGCAGTAGATGATGTTAACATATGTTTTGGTTGGTTGCGAGTGGCCTGTTAAACTCAGAGGAAGAACAAGGAGATGAAGAAGTGGTGTTTCTATAATGTATATAAAATACAATTATAAAGTTTATAGAATACAATACTGGCTAGTGGCCAACACTGATTTTTTTCATTGTTTAATGACATTTGGCTTTGGGGAATACTTTTGTGATGTGATGAAACTTTCACAAATATAGTTTTATCAAAATAATATATTTCCCAGACACTTCCAAAACTCCAAATACAGTTAGCCTACTATTACTGACTGCATATCAAAAGCTCTAGTTTATGTGTAAATCTTATAAGTGTGAGCTGATGGCCATGAATACCAGACATCTTATATTAGTGGTATACCTCCTAAAGAGCAAGTGACATTTAAGAAGAATAACCAAGAATAAATGAAACATTTTTACTGGACTGCAAGACAAAGGAAATTAAACAGCGTGGGATCTTCCCCTGACCAAGCAGTGTTAATGACAAAAACAGGGTGTCTCATCGAGGCTCACAACCTTTTGGTAATAAAATTGGTAATCATGAATTTGTGAAAACTGAGCTCTTACTATCTATGTGTACCTTGAATAATAGTTTCAAAATGAACTGGGCCAAACACTACTTATATGACTGCATATTGAATCTTTTTAACATTTGCTGGTAAAACAAACAAACAAAAAACAAACAAATAAATAAAGAGAAAAATGTGTACATTGTTTATCACCAGCAAGGTTAAGGAAATTTCTTATAAGATTATCAGTCATTTTCTCCATGCCAATCAGTATATTAAAAAGTTTACAGACAACACCTGATTAGCCTACTCTTATTGAAGCATCAGCAAATTAGTCCTTGTGTTGAAAAGTGATCTGGTCAAATTCACAGAATACATGCATTCTGTCAATCAATCTGTTTTATGCAATAAATTTAATAATCGGGCTGGATAAATATCATATTCATCTTCATCTTTTCTAAAATTTCTGCCTATCATGTTCCGAATCAGAAGAAGTGAAGAGGAAGCAGAAGAAGCAGAAGCATGCGAAGAAGAAGAAGACGACGACACGTGACACACTCCGGAAGCTGGTGACGTCGTTGAACAACAAAGATGGCAGGAGTAGGAAGCAGCAACTATTGGGAAGGTGATGTGGCATAATTGCCTAGATATATTTATCGTTATAACTGTGTGACCTGATAGCAGTTTCCGGTACAATATTATCAATGTTGTCAATAATAAAGCTGTCTGCGTCTGAGCCGAAGAGCTTGGGTGGTTAAAGTCATAAGTATCTCCGTAATAGCTAGCTTGCTACAAGCTAACGCTTCTGGTTAGCTTGTTTAGCTTGGCAACACTGGCTATCTCGAGTTGATCGATACAGAACTTGCTGTTTACTTGTACAAACTTATAAGGCTGATATCTCGAGTCATACACCGACTAGATAACTATTTTTTATATGTATGAATATAAGTAGGACTGCCTCTACAGCATCGTTAACCAGTGTTAACCACCGATGTCACTGAGCCCATATGACAGTTAATCACACTAATCAACTACCAGTTGATGATGAGTCAGAACAATTTCAAAATATTTTTTTCCACCAGTTAACGTTAGTTAAATGTTTTGCCTTTGTGCATATGCATATGTTGCAGACCTGAGAAAGCAGGCCAGGCAGCTGGAGAATGAGCTTGACCTGAAGCTTGTCTCCTTCAGTAAACTGTGCACCAGCTACAGCAGCTCCAGGGATGGACGTCGAGGAGACACGTAAGACCAGGAGTCACTTTCTCTGTCTTCTCCCTCCAGTGACATAATATAGCTATGGACACTGCATTTTTCGTTACACTTTCTTTAGTCTGGTTAGGTCTTTTATCATACGCATAAAGGAATAACAATCTGTTAGCAAAAACACATTTGACCCAGATCCATGGTTGGATTCCCTTTAATTTGAATAAAAAAAAGAAAAAAATGAGCAGGGATGTGTCTCATTTGTATGTGATTGAAATGAGTAACTTGATTGGATAAGCATATAGGTAATATGTTGTCTAATTGATAGGACATAAGGAAGCTGCCTATTCAAGAATTCTCGGTACTTGAAAAATTAGGTATCTGGTTACAGTAACGCATAGAAAATGGTTGCAAAGTTTCCTTAATTATCATAAGGATTATGGCAGGTGTCAGCAAGACCTAATTCACTGCTAGAAAGTTGTAATAATGAAACTTTGAGATTAAGGATATCCCTATTCATTCTAATTAATTTTGTCCTGACCCATTAATGCCTTGCAACAACCAGTGGCTATCTCTACTGACATTGTCTGAACTGTCACCAGCCAGGAAACATAAGCCTGTGCCTGTAATATAACCTTTTATGCTTTAAAGTTGTGTATGTGTGTGAATTAGGGGATATATAGAGACACAAATTACCAATTATGTCTTGAAATACCATGGTATATGGTGATCAAATGCATAAGATTCCATGGTAAAAAGTAAAAAAAAAAAAAAAATCCCCCACAATGTGTTATTCTGGATATTGTATTAAATCTCCTATTTGTATTTTTCTAGAAGTAACTAATCTTTGAAAATGGCTTTTGCAATTTAGACTTGAGATTTGAAAACTTTCAAAAGTTGTTGAAAGTGGGGAAACACATGGTACGCTTTTTATATATGATCCTCATTTATTGATAACTCTCCGTTAATAATAAAAGAATTTCCCAGCTTGGGATCAATAAAGTACATCTGTCTATCTATCTATCTATCTAGTAAGACTATTAAACATATTTGGAATTTAGCTGCAAGCTGCAGCTTCAAATCTTACCACAGTCTTCCATTTTTTCTCCCCTCCCTCTTTTTTCTTTTGCTTCTCAAGGTCGGACACCACCCCCCTGCTCAACAACTCTACCCAGGACAGGATGTTTGACACCATGTCAGTGGAGATTGAACAGCTGCTGGCGAAAGTAAGACCATTTTCACAGGTCACTGGTCTGTGCTCTGTGAGGCATCAACAAAAAGACTGTATTAAGAACAGCACTGGATGTTTGCCAGGGCTCTTTTCTTCCATCAAGGAAAGAAGTTGACTTGCATGCTCCAAACTTGGATTGCATTGTAACCCCAGACTTGGTTAATAAAAACCAAGCCAACCAAGTCATGATGGCATGGCAAACACTGCGCTAGCATGCTTAAAAGTATGGAAATACTTGGGAAGAAAGGCAAATTTGGTCCCTGAGATATTGGTAGTATAGTGGAGCATGTCAGCAAGATGAATTGTGTTTTGTGCTTGTTTATGAATTGTTGCCTTGTCTTGGATGTGTGTCATGTTAAGATTCTGTGTGTGTCTGTTTCTTATCTGCTGACCCTCTGATTTTTTGGTATCTTATTTACTATCTCTCCCTCAGCTGACCGCGGTGAATGACAAGATGGCGGAGTACACCAGCACCCCAGGCGCAGCCTCTCTCAATGCTGCACTCATGCACACACTCCAGAGACACAGAGATATCTTGCAGGTCTGTGCCCTTCTCCTACTCCTGTGTTCATCCATCCACCGCTCTCATGTATTTTCTGCAGCTCTTGTTTATTTTTGATTGCATAATTTGTTTTCTGTAAAGCACTTGGTGACTGTCCTTTTTTTGGGGAGGGGGGGGCAAATAAATAAATCCATAAGTGTGCTGTACTTTAATGGCTCACTAGAACCTAAAATAATTGAAGTTTAATTCATAATGACACTACTTTTTATTAAATTACTCTATAGGTGAGCTTTGCTTTACTAGTCAATAGAAGCTAAATTCAGTGAAGAAGTCAACAAGCATTTAATGAAGCATGTCTGCCTTTCCATTTACATTGTTCCTCATGGTGCAGCCTGCACTCTGTTTTTTGTCCCACTAACCCAGTGGTTCTCAGAGTGGGGGCCAGGACCCCCCAGGGGGTCGTTTGATGATTCTGGTGGGGGGGTTGCGAAATGATTATGACATAGGAAAACACAGCACAAAAGAATTATCAGGTTTATTTTTTCATATCTTTCCTCCATTTTGATTGTTTTCCTGTGGAAAAACTGAGTAATTTTAAAATTTGAGGCTTCCTTTGTTAAGTAAACAAATTAAACAACCTGAAAATTGTGCTGTTCTCCAGTTGGATTGATCACTGGTCTGCATACACAGCCTGTGAGGGGGTTTCAAATGGGCTTCGTTTTTTTTTATGGGGTCATGAGCGCAAAAGTTTGAGAACCACTGCACTAACCACTTTGTTTTCATCTTTATTTTCTCTCTCCCTAGGATTACACGCATGAATTCCACAAAACCAAAGGCAACTTCTTGGCCATCCGGGAAAGGGAAGACCTGCTGGGGTCTGTCAGGAAAGACATTGAGTGAGTGCCCATTCATACACACTAACTTTTAATTGATGTACTCATGCAACTGATTTATCTGCTTTTCTCACAAATGAGGAAACAGGGCCTTTTACAACTGAATGTAGACAAGGTACATTCGGTTGAAATGCATAGAAGCACTGATACCTCCTTTAATGGTATTAGCTTGTGAAGGCAAAGGAAGGGGAGTGGGTATAGCACACAAAGTCGTCCTCACTCATGGGATCGCTAAGAGACACCTCTTTCATTTTTAAAGGAAATTTGTCAACAAGTGCTGGAACTAGATAACTAGTGGAAGGCATAAAAAATAAATGTGAGAGGTGTTGGAGCTGAGTACAGTTGGCGCTGCATGTAGCCATGTGATACAAGACCAGTGAGTATGTACCATTGTGGATGAATAAAAAATGTACATCATGTGATATGCAGTAAGATAATATTGTTTTGTGATATATATTTGGGGTTTGAGATTAGTGTCTATAGAGGAATAACAAAGCCATCTACACATGACCAGCAATAAAACTGCTCTGTACTGGCAGGGCTGTGTTGTTTTTCTGTGTATGTCGCCCAAAGTAGTGACACTGGAGGGTCGGGCGACGTGAAGCACTCTGATTTCCCCCCTTCCTTCTGTGCTCAAAGTGCAAAATATTACAGTTTTGACCACATTTCCCCCTGACCTTTCAGAAATGCAACCAATAAGATTGTTTCTGTGTCAGATAAGTAGAATTGTCAACAGAAGAAAAAATTATATCATGATCTGGGACGAAAAAAGCAAAGCTTGACAACTTTCAGAAGCCAGAAGATGCTACCAGGATTGTGATGGGACAGATAGTTACAATCCTGTTTCAAACGAAGCTATATCTACGCTAACCCAAACTGGCTAGTGACAGCACAACTAATGCATTCGTAGCCTAAACAAAAATTTTATCACCTGGTGTTGAGTGAAGAGCTTATCGCTGATCATCTGCAAGTGTCTTCAGTGTTATCCAGCACGTTTTTATGCTTTGAATGCACATGAATTTCCCACATAGCTGACCCGATTCTTTGAACCATGACTCTTCCTTGGCTGCACTCTTGAAAAAAAAAATGTAGGTCATTAAAAGTGAGAAGATTCATTGCCTCTTTGGCCTTCTATTGAAGAGGTGTGTACCATCTCAGATTGGCTCAGTTTTGAGTGAGTGTATTGAAATGAGGTAGTGGCTCCCCCAGACCATGACTCTTGTCGTTTTTTAATGGCTTATTGATCTGTGAGGCACAGCAGTGAACATAAGGAAGACCACTGCAGGCTCTCTATTGATCCCTCCCCACCCCTCTAGTATGTATATAGCCTGCTGCTGCCTCAAACAATCATACAAGTGCTATAGGCCTCGCAATCAGCTTAAATCATAAGGCCTCCAAATAAATCTCTCATAATGCAAGATTGAATATATAATGCTGCCTATAGTCAAGTGATTTTGATGCAATTCCTACACATAACACAGTGTGAAGGAGTGCATTATGTTCATTATAACTGCTTAGCCCCCATATTATTTTCACCTGCAAATATATTCATAAAGTAACCTGTACATATTTAGGTGACTTAGAATGAGTTAGCAATGGGTGTAGAGGTCATCTTCATCTCCTCTGTGAGAAAGGCTGCGTGGCTTGCTAGTTAAAGGAATACTTGTTTTGGGCAAAATACCCTTTTTCCAACTTATCCAGACTGAGACAAGATATTTGATACTATTTTCCCCTCTGTACGTCCACTGGTTCGGTTTGGATGGGTAGCATTTTGTATTATCTTAACATAAAGACTTGAAGTGCACAGGGGTTATTAGCCTATCTCTGTCAAAATAACAAAATAAACCTTACAGCAACTCCGAAGCTATCTTATTTACACAATGTATCATGTATCATATATGCATATATACTTATATCCCTTTATCACATATACATACATAAATCAAATAACACAACATATTGTTGTTATGTGATATATGTAGCCTATTTACTAGAGGCTATTGGAGTCAAATTCTGCAGTAGCCTCTAATATGTACGTAGGCTACATATATCACATAACAACAATATATACAACAAGGTATGTCTTGACTATGTAAAAGTGTTATTATGGCCAAGTTTGTTAAGTTTGTTAATTACAAATGTATAGCAGTTGTATATGTATTTGCAAGTGTACATTTATATTGCATATCTGAGTTTTTATTTCACATCTTGGATTTTTAAAAGATGTAGTGAATATCTTAAGTGAGTAGGTGGAGAGAAGACAGCATGTTTCCCTGGACTGGGACACAAGACTGTGTATTGGTATTAAATCAGTGATCATTGTGTTTAAAGTAGAATTTGACTGTGATATTCTCACAAGACAGAGCTCCAATGTGCATGCTAGATGTATGAGGCGTGCAATTAGGAGTTGAAACTGCAGTTTAATTTGTTCTGCTGCTGATGCCTATTATTGCACACATAGGCAGTCATTCTTGTGAGAGACAATTGCAGCCTGCCAGGTTTACACCACATGCCTGTCACTGATTTTGAGGAAAACCTGTTCTGTGAAAGTCCTTTGGGTGCCATCAGAGTTTTGGCTGGACTCAAGCTGGCAGCTCAGGCTGTCCTTTTGTGATGCCCACCAACCAGGCAGTGGACATCCAGTCAGTCAGGCAGAAAACTGTGTGGATGGAGCTCAAGGAGATAAAAACTGCTCAGGCATCCGCTGTTCTACCGTTGTCCTCATTACCAATTTGTCACTATGACAGTGATTCTGATGCACTTCAGTCTTCCAAGTCTTCCAAGTTATTGTTTTAATTGCACTTGCCTTTGGCGAGAGTGAGAATCCAGTGTACATGAGACGTTTTTTTTTTCCTGTAGACAAATGGAGGTTCAGACCATTTGAAATGTGATGGATAAGCCTAGAAGGCTGACAAATTATCTGCATTTGAGCCTGAAGCTCTATTATTCCTTACCTATGTTTTTTTGGCTGATGACTGTTTGTTTAGGGCCTCTAATGTAGTGCGGATCTGTGAGCAAAGTCCATTGCTGAGCCAGGCTCCTACACAAGTCACATGCATAAAACCCTTGAGTATAGTCATGGTTCACTCATAGATTAGCTGTGTTTGTGTAGTATTTTATATACCAAGAATAATAATATTAGTTGTCAGCCACCCTGTCCATTAGCAGTCTGTCTTTTCATTGTATATCCATTAAGTTAGTAACTCCCCATAAGCCAACACTACATGAAGTAGTCTCCCCAGTCTTCTCATTAAGCCACATTGATAACAAGTTCCAGTAATCCCACTAATTGGCTGAATGCTGATGAGTCTAAAGCATGGAAAGGAGCTGATGATGATGACACAAATGCTCAGCCTAACAGTGACTAATATGCCAAGAAACTGTGCAAGCTATGATGCTATGAGATATTGACTTATGTGATTAACATTAGACCATTTCTTCTCACAAATAATTTTCTCTCCCTCTTTGACCTTTGGTGAGGGGCTAAGGTAGAGTAATTTATGAAAACAGCCATTCGGTGAACTTACAAAGTTGAACTTACTTGAGAACAAAAGCGTTACATTTGACATTTCCTCTCATCTTTGCTAAAGGACACAGGGAACAAATCGATAAAGGATAGAATTTTCTCTAAATTTAGTAGTGCTGGCCCTCAGCTGTAAGGAAGTGGCCAGAGAAAAAAAGTAAAGCCAAATAATTGTTGTTAGCATTTTTTCCACAAGATTATACAAGTATGGGCTCAAGCTAATCAATATGTGCATTTAGCATAATTAGGTACTAGAAAAATAAGGTATGGCCTCTACCATAACCTTTTCTGACAGATTCATGGGCCCGTGTTCTGTATTTATGTTGTTTTCATTATGGGCCTGAAGTTTAGCGATGAGTTGGCATTGCCCAGCTGAACCTTTTGGTGCAAGTTGGGGTCAGTAAGTCACATTTGCTCAAGATTGTTTTGGGATTAAGCAAAAAAAAAAATCTTATTTTGCAAATTTGGACTTTAGTTGTGATTTGGGGTTTTATTTGGGTTTGAATAGTGCACATCATGTTCAAATATTTAGGCCCATATCAGGCTTTGGAATATGGTAATAGTGCTGTGATTGATATTTCAGTTTTCTCCTGTCAGGTAGAGGGCAGTAGAGATCTGTTGGATGGAGAGCACCAGACCAAGGAGCTGGTCGCTTTTGTTTTCATGTTACATCAAGGTTATGTTTACAACTTCAGCGGGAGTCCCTCTCCTCACACATGCATGCACACACATACAGGCATGCATACTCACCAAAAGAAAATGTGTACAAACCCTTTCCCATTTGGGCAAACGCCCAAATCACGAACAGAGCCACTTCACCCACTGCTGTATTAGGAATAGCCCACTGTTTCTGCTATTACCAAAGCACACACACTGGGACAGACACACACACACACTCACACAGACAGACATTTCCCCTGTGCAGCCTTCCCATTCACTACAGCAGCATGGAGCAGTGCTGAGTTCACGCCTACTGCTCCCAGTGTTTCTGCTTTGATTCTAAATGTCAGCAGCACAAATTACAGCTAGCCTGTGATTTACATTGGTGCCCTTTTAAAAAGCTTTGCTGGAATGATGAAACTGGCTGTCAGTGCCAGCAGTACTTAGCCTTGCCAAGGCTTAACACTCCTGGTTGTGTGGCTTGCTCAGCCTCAAGGCAACCACCGGACTGTGGCATTAACATTGAAGAGCTGTTTTGATGGAGCTCTGAACGAGAAGTGCAGTATACATGCTTGTTCTTAGATTGTGCAGAGTTGGCAGGGTGGGATTGGTGGTTGATGGTATGTACGTGTATGCATGCTATAAAACTTCAGTGATCCTGCCTTTATTTTTCTCCTCCTCCCCTTCTTTGTCTTCTTCTAGCTCAACAGGAGGGTGGGGCTGTGCTAAATGACTAGACAAGAGGGCATTGTTGGAGGCAGCTCTTAAGGGATGCTGATAGCTATGGTTGCATTCAGCAGAGGAGAATGGGTGTGATGTGCTTGCTCTATAAGCACTACAGCAAGCCATCCATTAACTTTCAATGCTTTCATGCTTGACGGCTTAAAAATAGAGCACACCACTTGATTTCTGCTGCCTTGTTAACATGGGATTGCGTGCTATCAATATTTTGATGGAATCAATGGTTTCTTACATACATAATGCATAGAGCACCAAGAGATAGCAAGGCACATTGATCAATAGTTTATTAAACACTTCAGACTCCCATCCATCCATCTTTTTTTATGAGTCGCATATTAAAGTGTTTGTTGTAACATTGTAGGATAAAAGTTCTTGAAATGCAGTTTACAAATTCTTCTACATGAAATGATGTTTAATAGTAATCCTCTCCCCCTCCTTCCATCTGTTTTTTTTCTCCCTCTATTCCTGTTTCTGCTCCCCTGGTCCTCATATTTATTATTTACGCCCATCTAAATGCTTCTGTGAGAGGGAGATGTAGGGCTGAGGGAACAAGGTAGGAGAGTGACTGGGTGCTAGGGGAAGATGAAGCGTGCCCTGCCCGTGCCCTGGCAGGTAATGTTAGAGCAGGAGAGAAGCCTCTAGACCTCCAAGGAGCCAGTCCTCTTCCAAATACGTTGTCAGACATGGATTTGGGTTCTTGCTGCACCCAATTGCTCTAGGTTAGTGTGTTTTTCTTCTTTCATTTTTTAGTTGCTTGAGTGATTCAGAGTCATTTGTGTACCCAACAAATAGAAATGATAAATGGAGTACGCCTATATTAGATAGGAGCCTGCTATGCTGTTGTTTGACAGCTGCTTCATCACATGTGGAAATGGAATGTTCTTTGGTGATGTGAGCTATTCCATACGGAAATTGGGCAGAGACTGGCATCCGAGTGCAAAGTGGGATGGACAGGTGATACAGCAAAGCCTTAATGTGTAGATGTATGGTTTAAAGATGGGATACTTTGATGTGATACCTGTCTTGAGCAGTTGTAAAGACAACAATACGAAAAAAAGAACAATCAGTGGATCTGGGAGAAAAAATGGTTCTGTTACTTTGGGAGTCATTTGCAGGAATACAGGACATTATCATTCTCTGTCTGTTTTTTATGTTTTGGCACATCGTACAGCTGACAAATTTTGATACATAATACATCTCACATTTGTGACTTTGCGCAAATGGAATTGGAATTGGCGATGGAATTTTTTACTAATATATGCATCTATGTTCTTTTTTTCCCCTTTTTTAGGACATACAAGAGTGGTTCTGGGGTCAACAACAGACGAACAGAGCTGTTCCTGAAGGAGCATGAGCACCTGAGGAAGTAAGTCCTAGCACCTTCCCTCTGTACTCACCCCTCACATATTAGCACAACAGAGAATAATCAAGAGTGCATCTTCTCAGTTCAGCAATTCTGAAGATCTCCCAGACCATGAGCTAGAATTTTTGCATGTAGAAGATAGTCATACCGCCATCTCATCACAGCTGTACATCCTTTTCTGACAAAGCAGCAGCTGCAACTTCCCAGTTACCTAGATACTGGGAAGTTGCAGCTGTTGCCATTGTGGTTGCTGCTTGGTTAGCATCTCTAAAGTTTGGGTAAATCATTTTGATGGGGCTGCTCAGCCATTTGGAATAACTCTGGATATCATTGCTGCCACTGTTGCTGATGCTGGCTTATTAAGCTGTGGAAATCCATGCTGCTTTCTCTCCCTGCTGTCACCTTCGAACAGATGGGAAGCTGCTGGTGCTTTAGGTTGCACTCTGAGTACAAAGTTATGGAGTTGTGTTTATATAAATCAGAGAAGAGAAAATGTCATTTGGATCACTTTAGGAGCAGTTTTTCCTGGCTTGTTTTCTGGTTAATTCTCTGTTGGAAGACAATATGGGCAGGGGCAGCTTTAGATTTAACTGCAGTGACACACTCACACTCACACATATCTTGTCGTATGGTTCTAATTAAAACTAATTTATAAATCACAGTTTTTTCCATGGTAGGCTTGTATATTGCCCTCCAATTATCAGGACAGTAATAAATCCTAAAGGTCAAAGCTTTTAAACCAACACACACACACACACACACACACACACACACGCACACGCACATTTTTGTTTCATAACTGCATTTCAGTGGTGTAAGGTCAGTCATGTTCAGTGAATCGTCAAGACAATAGGTCAAACTATGATCCCCACACAGTCTCATTAGTGTCCTACTATCATTTGGCAGACTCAACCACAGCTGAACAGCATGAGATACTGAAATTTTTGGAATCAGTATTTGTTTACCCGTATACTACCGTGGGTTTGTGCGAGAGGTGTGAGAGGCACCCTGCGTGTGAAGAAAAATGGGATGTCAGTAGGGTACATACGCGCACATGTGTACACACACATACACTGCACAAATAAAACAGCGAGGAGCACTCATCATGGCCAGCGTTGCGCAGCCTTGATGAGCTCATCTGAACGGATAAATTGGGTGTAACCAAGAGCTATAAAGTAGTCTCATTGGTCCTCTCTCTGTGGCAAACCATTTGTTTCCTGCAACAACCTCTCACAGGAATAAGGCTTCAAATATTGCACATACTCTCCCCAACCCTCCGTTCACATGGAAACTGACTTTTCCTGCTCTAACTCAAAATGGCCAATGATTTGCTCTCAATGTGTAAACCAAAAGTGTTGATAAAATCGAACTTGTATAGGTTTTGAACTCAACTTAACTTTTTATAATATCAGAATTGGAATTAAAATAGAATACATAGGTCAAATACTGTATGTTTATAACAGCAGCTTACTTCGACCCATTTTACAGGTGATATTTAAATACAGACACATGGACAGATTGCACAATAAACTAAAATCAGATGTCAAAAGAGAGTACAAGATTTCTTTTACAACAAATGTTTCTGGACAGGTAGTCTAATTTTCCATTTTGGTAATATAATATGTTAAAGTCTAATAAAGTATGGCTTTCTAACATTGAACTAATGGTTTACATGGTCTTTTACTGCCCCAGGGGTTGTGCAGTGAGTAGGTCTGGACTTGATTTACTTGCACTTGGTTTGAATGTTTTGGGACAGTCAGGGGTTATCAGTGATCTTCTCCTCATGGTCGGGTGGTCAATACATTGTAGCCTATGTCTGATCTGTATATTTGATTATGTGCTGCATCTTGCCCTTGTCCCAAACTGATGGGGCAATGGATGAGGTACGTAATAATGAGATCTTTTATTAATCCCTTTGGGGAAATATCTCCTCAGTGGCTGTAGGGTATTATTGTAAACCAGTTTTGCCTGTGGCATGTTGGATTTTGTTTGCCAGAGGAAGGCATCCTCTGCCAAGGCCTTATGGTAACAGAGGTCATAATCTGACCCCCAGTTGAGGATGGTGGTGATGATGGTCCCCAGAAAATCAGAAAATTGCAGCTTAGCATCAGCTATAACCACTATGATACTTGTGTCAGATAACTGTTCTCAGTTTATGTTCACTGTATCTGTCCCTATCAAATAAACCATAAATAAACAAATATTACTTGCCTTTACACTGAATGCAGTGGTGGGAATGGCTTGTGAATGGCTTGGATTTATTCAGGTGCTGATGCAGATAAACAGTCATGCCTATCTGTCACTGAAAGAGAGTAGCCTGAAAAGACTTGCCTATGCAGAGAACACACACACACACACACACACACACACACACACACACACACACAGGTATCTGCTGTGTACGTTGTTTTGTATTCTGGCTTGAGCAAAGAGAGGAAGACATTTTTTCTGGATTACGTATTGTGGAAGAAATCCTCTCCACCGATGATAACAGCCTGTCTCCAGTCAAAACAGGCACCAAAGAGCTGGGCTTAATGCTGATGGGGAAATTATCTCAGAAATGTGAGCTAAGAACAGGATTGGCAAGGGACACATTGCCCTGTAATGTGGGCTTGCTCCAGCCATCTGCATTTACAGCACTTGAGCTCCCGCGTCAATCCAGTACAATTGAACAGGATATCAATAATGAAATTGTCTTATTAAACCACATCCCATCTTATGGGGCTTCCCCAGACCGATGAAAAAGATGGGAGGGGAGAGAGGAGGTTGAAAATGAGCATCAGATTACACTTGATTCGTCCTATTAGAGCCAGTGAACAGGAAAGGGATGCTGGAGAGAACAGGGCTAAAATGTGTTACTGGCCACAGTAATGGTCTTAAGAGGTTTGCAAAGTCTCACTGAAGGTTGAGCACACACACTGAACCAAGACTACAAATTAGAGTTGAAAATCTTTTTCATCTTTGAAATGTAGAAAATGCTTCATCATTGCTGTTTTCTTTTCCAAAAGTTTAAGTACAGGTGGCACGAATTGCAAATCAGTAAATCAGATAATAAATCTACCAGTGGCTTGATAGCTAACTACTTTGCCTGGCAATGACTGCCAGTGAGAAATGGCAGCATTTTAACCTGTGATGCCTGTGGTTTTCAGTTAAGATGTACAGTAGGCCTATTCAAGTCAGCACATGCATTATGTATAGTTCAGTGCAGACTGTTAAGACCTACTGATGTAATGGAGCAGCAGGCCCAAGAAAAAGATAAATCCAATTACTAGCAATCACATATTGTTTTAGTAGTTAGTGGGTTATTTAGTCAGTAGGTCATTCGGAAACACCCCTGGTGTTGCAGGAAAACATTTTAGGTAGGAATCCTGTATGAAAAGGTTAGGGGGGGAACTCCCAGCAGTAATGTGTGCACTGATGTTTTATCCTCCTGTCCGCTCTCTCTTTATGTAAGAAGGGAAACCTGGAGGAGAGAGAGACATGGTCTGTTGGTATTCTCCGTGGAGCCAGGCTGTCTCATCAGCTATTACTGTGGCCTTGATGCCAGGGATGCTGCCGCTCTCTCCCTCTTGCTCGGTCTTCCTCTCTCTCACGCTTGCACTCCCACTGTCGTCCCTCTTACCGTCTTTCTCTAAGTTTCTTCTGACATGCTTCATTCTCGACCCCTCCGTCCCCACTCACCAACCATCCTCCATTTTTCTCAACAGTGGCCAGTTTCTCTCTCTCCGTTTCCTCCATTTCTCTTTATCTGCTTTCCATCCCACCACCTTTTTTGTCCTCTGTTGATATTTGTTTCTTCCATCTCTTAGTTCTCCCTCTCTCTTCCTCTTTCTTTAGCTCTTCATATCGTTTTTCCATCTTTCTCTGCCATAAAGGTCAGTATGTTCATGAATAAACTAGAGGATGGGAGGAGCAGGCCCATTATGAGTTCATGGTGGAACAGCTCTAATGGTTGTGGCTACTCTAATTAGGACTTCCTGTTAAATGTAGGCTGTTTTTTTATCTTAGTTTTTTTCTCTCCTCTCTCACATCAGCACACTTGATCTTTTGCCACCCTCTTTTGGTTTGACATTTCTTTATTTTGTTCTTGCTCTACCTCATCTTTCTCTGTTTTAGCTCTCTCGTTCTTTGTTCTTTTTTTCTCCATCTAGTTGCTCACTGTCACTCAGTCTCATCCTTTCTGACTCATGTTCTCTCCCTCTCTAAATCTCACCATCCTTTCCCAGCCTTCCTTTTGATTGTTCTGTCCTCTTCGCCCCCTTTTGCTCCAAGCTAACTAAGCTCCAGATGAGTACTGATCTGATATGCAGTGATTGTTTGTATCGGAGCCCATCCAGGTGAATTTTGATCATAATGGCTACAGGCTGTTCAGTCAATGCCCAATCTGTGCATTAATGTATTAATCAGTTCCCCTGTGATCCTTTTAGGTAGATTGGGTTAAAAGGTGCTTGCCATAAATAAAAGTAATCCAACACTTAATGGCAGCCCGGCCCTCTGTCGCAAAGTAGCTGTTTAGCAGCATGGGCATGTCTGTTGTTGGGAATTACTTAAAACTGCAGAGCAAAAGCAGTCAGACAGCTTGTTGTAGCCTCCTGTTTGTAATACAAGTGTTTCAAGGGGTGACAGCAGCAAAGTAATTGGAGTACAAATTTAATCAGGCACTTCAGAAAACCATCTGAAGGAGTACAAAGAGTTGTCATAGCAAGCTTTCTTACAAGAAGTCTGTGCCCAGGCAGCAAACATAAGGATGTGCTGAAACAAGATGAATTACCCCAGGACAGTGAAAGAAGGTTTTAAAAAAAGGATTATTATTAAATTTCAGCACTGATTTAGCAGGCCTTTCTTGGTGGAGGAAAATGTGGGCCTGTGCTTGAAAATGCTTGAAACGTGTGACCGCATTTAGTTTCACGACAGTCATTTGAAGTTTAGATGTTTTACCCGACACTGGATTGACTTAAGTTTTAGCCTTGAGCTTTAGTCTTTCAGTTAAGCTCTGAGGTGTAACTTCATCGTTACCGAACAGTGTCTGTTCAAGATTGGTGCTCACCTTTGTTTGATAATCTACCTGAGGGCTATCAGGTTCTTCTATTAACTGTATGGGTTCAGTAACTGTAGCAGTGCAGCCTGACAGACATATGGCTCATTGCTTTATCTCTGTCTCTCTCTCTCTCTCTCACGCACGAACACACACACACACACACACACACACACACACACACACACACACA
>OMKZ01000910.1:63468-81398 GCA_900302535.1 Neoniphon sammara
ATTCTCTATCTATCTCTGTCTCTCTCTCTCACACACGCACAAACACACACACACACACACACACACACACACACACACACACACACGCAACATCTTTACCCACTGCATTCTGTGCGCCTGGCCTGCTGCCCACCTTGAACAGTTTGCTTCAAGCAGCTATTTGCTTGATATGCTAATGTAATCAGTGCAAGTAGAAAACAGCTGCGGGGAAGCAGAGAAAGGGAGAGCTCCTCTCTGCGGCCGGCTGGCCACTGAAGCATAGAGGACCCAGACGGCAAGCCTCTCTATAGTTTAGAAAGTCCCAATCAGAGGTTTACCCAGCTAGCATCACATAATCTCTTGAGCATTTAGGGTCACTTGATTTTTTTTTTTTTTTTAGATCGGCTTACTGACAAAGAAAACTTCATTGGACTTAAGTGCCTAAGTGACACAGGTTTGAGTGCACAGAGAGCCAAAGTCTGTCAGGAAATCGGTCTCTGGCAACAAATGACATGTAGGTCTATAAATGAGAGCTAACAGTCCTTTTTTGTAATCTGCTTTCCCTAGTGATTAGCCTTTTCCAGCAAACAATTCACCCTGTGACGTCTTTAAGCCTTGCAAGGACCTAAAACACTGTGGTGATTTGAGTTGGTGGGTGGGTGTGACGGCCCACAGAACAAACTTTGAAGTGCAGGCTTCTTTACTCTTCCAGCAGTGTAACCAACTGCATCTCTTTACAGAATGCTTCAGGATCCAAACAGCTGAAGGCTGACTGGGAAATACTCACTTTGTATGATGTTCCTTGATATGTTATTTTGCTGTTGCATGCTCAACTACCTGTAGTGTTAGGTAGACTAAATAAAACACTTTTAATATAGTGTTATCCAAAATAAATAAAGGCTTCAACAGCTAAAGGGTCCCCTTCACTTAAATCAGTCTCTGCAAAAAATAGCTTAAAAAAAACTTTCAGGCAATAGCCCAACCAATTCTCATTTTTCTCTATACTAATGGGCTATTCAGTTTAAAACTTTGATCTATAGCCATGTTGATTTCAGTGCAGCTCCCCATCGGTATTACCACACACTTTTTAGTGTGTCTGGAATTGTTTGCATGTATGGGTTTTTTCATGATTGTTTTTCCCAAGTCTCAAACTGATCTATATGACCTATTTTTATCGTTATCTCCACTGCAATATCAACAATCATGCCTGTTTGAACCAGTAAAAAATAAATCTTGACTACAAAAAGAAAGCAAACAATTAATAATAAAATAGTAAATACTGTGTTTTACACACTGCTAGCTGATTACTGACTTTTCTGTTTAATACATTGAGTTTTTTTAATGTGAGCACTATATTGATGTTTGGAGCCTTGTAGTTGCCTTGTAGTGTATCAGACAGACTTGTCGCTACACTTTGCTTTAGCACTGCAGGAGTGAAGGAAAGAATTAGTTTTGCTGTAGTTTAATGTAATCTAGTCTGAGAGATACTTATTACATTGTGTGCTTCACACTGCCTTCATATGTTTGTAACTGTGTGTAAGAGACAGAAACTAGACAATTTTTAGCATCAGGGATGTGTGAAGGGTTATAAGGGGAACACAGCACTTAGGGAGTCATGCATAACCGCGGTTCACCACTTTGATTCATCTCAACACACCGCACTGACAGATGACAAGGACAATTAATCAAAACCCTCAGTGGGCTGTGTTGAGGTATGTAGAGCTGGAAGACTCACAGAGGATGGTCCAAAGATAGAGACGATTGTAGAAATGAAAACCGTTCTAGAGGTAAAGAAAAATATATCAACCTGTGCAGTTGTTCAGGAGGATAAAAAAATCTGTGCAGTAGCTGAGGTGAAGGTGGTAGAGGATGATGAAGATCTTGCACCTCCTAAGGACATAAGACCTCAAACTCTCCAGCCTCATCTGTCTTTGGGTAGAAATGTTTCTTAGATTCAGTTGCTGCGTAGTCCCCAAAGCTCACCTGGTGTTTGTCCTTCACTTCACAAGGTAGCTAGTCAACATCCATCCTCTGCTGGCAAATTGCAGTCATCACAGCAAGGGAGATCTTGGCTGTGAAGGGCTTTGTTGTTTGTCATCGGGGTGGAGCTGGCACTCTCTCCATCTTTCTCTTTCTTTTTATTTGATGCCGGCAACATTATCACAAAACATGAATGAGGTCATGAATGAGCACTTACCAGAAGAACTGATCCTGTTACTGTTAAACCTGTGAGCTCACTTACGCCAAGGACCAGCCTGTCAAGCTTGGAGCCACCCCCTACAGTCTGCACGTGTATCCCGGCACCACTTCCTCAGGGGGTTTTGGGTGTTATGTGGATCCATCACACAGGGAAAGGGAATTAGCTTGGAGCTAATGAGCAGTTTAATGACTGCAGCAGAACACTGTTGAACTGCGGAAAGGAAAGTAACCTATTCAGAGCTGTTGTATCCGTTTAGAGACACGATCAGAAACATTAAAGGTCTTCCCTCTCAACACCAAAATTGTGTCCTGATAAAGTCTGCACAATGTATAAATCCTTTGCTCCGTCTCATCTGAGCATATAAAAACTCCATGAATCATGCCTCTGCTCTCATCGCCTCCTTTCCCTTTTCCTCTGCAGCCCATGACTTATAGGGTGAGCACTGTTGGTAGACAGTTTTTTCTCTCAGTTTTTTCTCTCAGTTGTCCATCTATCTAACACAATGTTCTTCTTCCGTCTTCTAACAGCTGTGTCATGTGGCTGTCATGCCTGCTCTGTCTACTGACCACATCCTTATCCACTTGCCCTTTATCCTAACTTAGATGTGCAGGCCCTGTTGGGACACTGCTATGCATCAGGGAGATGGTATGGAAGGATAATGATCAAACCATGATTGGTTTGTCAACAGATTAAAATTGCTTATGTATCCATTTGCAGCATCTTTCCACATCTGCAACATTCCTATGAAGTTTTCAGTGATTTTCTTAAGAGAGGTTCCATTCCACCAACATAAGCATTTGGCCGTTAAATCCTTTGGCATTTTGATACTTCATACCTTTCCATAATCCTCAAACCTCTCAAGAAATATACCAAATGAAAACCAAAATGAAATTCTATTACAGAGGGAAATTAAACTTACCCGCTTTATAAACACACTGAAGTGAAAATGCACACGTAATCCTGAGTACTGAGGTTGAACCTAGTAGGTATAGATTGGGCATCACACTGATTAACCTCATCGACTTGGATTGGCTACGGTTAATTCCATTTGGCACACCATCAAGATAACCCAAGATGCCTAGCATGTAAGGCCATTATTAAGGCAAATCTCAACATGTATACATCAATAGGTGAACCAGGAAATGGTTTGTCCCCTGAAAAATCAATGGGTCAGTAGTTGACCACACCAGTGACCTGGACAAGATCAGCACACAGCAATCTAAGACTAATTAGATTAGACAACTTTAATTATATTACTGTGCTTATGCATGCTGCACTTTGATTAAAAACAGCCATAGTAATTCATTTCTAATTTATTCTACTAGTAGAGTAGAGTAATGATCATTAAAAGTGCTCTGATTGATTGGCCACCACTTACTATCGGCTGATATTTGCTCTAAATAGTTTGATCAGTGGCCTCTATAAAGGCCGATCAGAAGAACCAATCAGATGACACAAACAGGCCTTTTCAGACGGGGAGTGATTGACATGCTTAAGTAATTGATTTTCAAAGAGGGGCGAGCGGGTAGGTAGGGAGGCACGGGCAATCTGACAGGTGGAGCAACAAGCGGGCGCAATCAAGTGAAACTGCTTGTGCTCATCTCATGCACAAGCCTGCCCACTGCCAGAGTAGAATTGTCTTGAATTGTTTTCTATGCAATGCACAGTGTCACTACACAAATCAATGGACAAGAGACTGATCCTCGTCATGTGTGAGTTCCCCGAGATATATAACTGTTTTCTAAACAACTGTTGGGACATAAACAGGAGAGTTTTCACACGGCAGAGCATCGGCGTAAGACAGGGTATATCAGGTACATATAGTTTTAACTTAAGCTAGGCCAAGAGGTTCTGAATGAATTACTTAGGTGCGCAATCCTGATCACAGCACCCTTAATGATCAGTGCAGTTTTTTGGTCAACATCACAGTCTTTAAAATTGCATTGAAAAACTTGCTTTGTGTGTGTGTGTGTGTGTGTGTGTGTGTGTGTTGGGTTCTCATTTTTTGGTCCACCTGAAACAAAGCTTGAGCTTATGGAAGTAAAATAGATTCCTCAAAACTCCTTTGCTAATTCCTCTCATTTGTGTATTAGTCAGCCTACTGTCCTTGGAGATTTCTAACTCCTCCTTAAATTCATAATTTTTGATGAGCCAAAATTTTCTTCCTCCTGGGAGGACTGCCCAACATCTGTTGGAATTAAAGAACTGCTGGCTCAGCACACAGACCTTGATACTTGCCAGCAATACCCACATTAATGTGCAGAGCCTCATGTTTCCCCACTAGCTGTTAAAAATTGGAAGGGCAGACAGGGGTCGGCTCATTAGACACAAGGAGACCTTGCTACTCATCCATCTGTCTCTTTGGATGTTCCAGGTGACAAAAGATGGCAACGCCTGCTTTCTCTTCTGTCCTTGGGACAGCAAATCATTTGGGGTTTGTGTTGACACACAATTGTATTATGTTTGCATAATGCTAGTTTGTGTATTACATCAACAAAATCTAATTTTGATTTCATTAAAGGGATAGATTTACCTTTATCTGTCTTCTGTGTATTTTATCTGGATAAAAAAAATTCAGAATCCTTTGAATTCAGAATTCAGATCTTATGAGGAAAAAGTTGAGGGGATAGGAACATAAATGAGATTTCAAAATTCACTGCACTACCAAAATGTCACCACTCAAATCTAGTTATTTCAACTTCATTTCAAAATTCAGAAAACGATGTTAGTGTTATGACCAAGATGCATGTGTTTCATAATAATTATTGTGAGAAATTATAAGTTGTCCTAATAGGGAATTGATAGCTGAGGGCTCCTGGTATAAGTACACAAGGGTTATGTGTGTATTTGTGTGCATGTGCAAGCCCACATCAAGCAGGCTTTTGACTCTCCCTTTGAAGTGGTTGTGCAGTAGCCTGGGTCCCAGGGGCTCTCAGATATTATCCTCCCAGGGTCTACTTAGCCTAGCCTGAGCTCTCCTTGTGGGAATCATCCACATGTTGGGAGACCAAACAAGTGATGTATCCCTACCTGAAATGATTACAAAACCTCATTATCTTTAGCTGTGGGAGCTACTGCACACACACACACGCACACACACACACACACACACACACACACACACATTAACATGTGGCTCTGTCACAAGTTACTCATGCTTAGTTTTTCCACAAATCTTCCCCCTCACTTTCAGAGAGATTTGTGTCATGAATGTTTGACGATTAAAAAATTCAGTTTAGATCATCACAAGTCACAAGTTGGAGAGTGCAGTGAGATGTAGGTGATTATGAAAACTTGACTACTTTTTGCACAGAACTGCTGTCTTACCATCACATGCCAGTGATGTTAGCATTACTAACATCATAGTTTGCCTAAATATTTCATATGCAAAATGTGTTCAAGCTTGAAATGGCCTCAGTAGACAGCTTCCAAGCATTTAGTTTCATAACACTGTCAGCTCGTTTGGGTGGGCTAACCGTCACTACACACTACTGTCTTCTCTGTGGCCTGTTGTACATTTTCACTGCTCTCCAGTTGGTCAAAAGAGAAGTCATGAAGTACAAGCTCAGTGACATGTTTGGAGTTGTTTATAAAGAAGACTTCGGATGTACTAATCCAGCTACAAGTCTTGCTTATCAAGAGAGTTACTCAGTGAACTTCCAGTAATTGCCCACATAACAGCGAGTTGCTCGCTCCAGTCAGCCTTCTCAAGATTGTGCCACAGCCAAAGAATTGCTTGCACTGTGGTTCCATAAGTCCATGAAGGTCAGTAGATGATGACCAAAAGATGAGAAGATAATGATCAAACTTTAATATTTGGATGTAACTATTCCTTTAATGCATCTGTTCTGACTGGTGCTGCTAGGCTTCAAACCCATTGATCCCACACCTACTCAGCTCGCCATCCCACCAACGCCACCTGCTTGCTTCTTCCCTTGCAATCAGATATATGCATAACTAGATAGATGTGTATCTAGATTTTTTTTTTTTAATTTATCATTGCATCGCTAGCTGTTAGCTGGCCAGAAAACCTTTTGTGTTAAGCATTAGGAGACATGCACAGTCACAGAACGGTGGCAAAATGTCAATGAGTTTGTCCTCTAATTATCAAGCGGAGGCCAAAAGAGCAGGCAAAGGCCTGTCAGCACAGTCTTGGGACCATTTATAACAATTAGGTCTTCAAAGTAGTTGCAGATCTTGATAGGGTAATATTTCTTCATCTACTGTGTTTGAGTCTGAAAGTGAATGAAGAGCCAAGTTATAGTATCTACTGGGACAAACTCCAAACTGAGTGGAGAAATGGCAGGAGAACCTGGGAAATTCTTTGTCTCTCTTTCTCTTTGTGTGACCTACACTGGGTTAGGGAGGCATGGCCCGGACACTTTTGCTGGCACTGTCTTGCAGAGCAGACTATTACACCACATCTCTGTACTAGTTTCTGTGACGTGAATCTTTTGTCCCTTAGTCCCTTTAATACACCTGCTATAATTGACACGTATATTAGTATGACATTGAGTCAGATGAAAAATGCCACTGAATCCCGGTGCACTACTGACGACATGAAATTCAAGTTATCTTGTCAACCTGCAGGTCTTTTTAAGTCAGAGAAGATTGATGGGCATGTCACAGTATATGACCATCAATCTGTCATGGTTTTATCTCAGAAAGAACCCTCATTCACATTTTCATCAGTGTTGGTCTTATTGAATATGGCTTGTGAAAGTGAAAATGTTTGCTTTAGAGCTCAGATGATGACATTTTTCTATGCTGAAAGAAACAGTATAGAACCACAGTTCCTTTGCACTGAGAGCTTTGGCTTTCTATGCATCATTTAGCCTAATGGTTTTCAATCCTGGTCCTCAGGACCCTGAGCACTGCAGCTTCTGTGCTGCTAGGTAGTTCGCCAGTATCATTTCTTGGACTGATTTTGCCAATATCATTTCTTGCACATCAACCATGGGAAATGCCATGGCTTGATACAGTTCTTTCTCAGCCTGTTCAGGAAGTGGAGGGTCTTACGGAAATTGTTATTTATAATTTTTCATACGATTTTTTGTGTGTGTGTGAAATCCAAAGCTATTAAAGAATGCAGACGATTTCCGATTGATGCAAATCCATTTTAGAATGGCAGGCCTATAAGAGTTCCATTCAGAACTGATGTCACTCTGTCCGCACCTAAAACCCATTGATCTCTCTTCGTATGTAATGTAGTTCTTTATCTCTCTGATTTACGGATTAATTCATTGTTTATTTGATAATCATAAACATTTACAAGGGAATTCCCAAAACCTAGAGGGATATACTCAAAAATGCAAAAGTAAAATTAGGAAGGATAACACAGTAAAGCCCAGAAGCTTATTCCATCGTGGTCCTTTTGGAATACAGTTGGGCTTGGAAAAGAGGTGATATGAGAGTTTGCTTTTGCACTTTGGCAGAAAGAAATGCTGCATTCTGGTGCCGTTGGACATACGGTAATTAGGAGTTGAGTGCACACGAACAGCCTAGCAGTGTGATAAATCTGATGGGGAAAGTCAAATTACCAGCTGGTGCCACCAACTGCAAATGTACAGTTGAAAATGGCTGGAGCTCTAACTTGAATTGCTCATGAAAATCAGAATCTCAAGGCTGCTTTGGATGTTGACAGAACGACATGTTATGATGTTTAATGAGACCTTTTTGCTTTAGTGAATGAAAAATGCCATAGAGAGAGTTACATGAAAGGATGGCACTAACAATGCCAGGAAGTGGTTATCTTTTAATTGTGTTTTGTCAGCTATCATCTCCATTTTTATTAATAAGGTAGTAGTAAATCAAATCAAATCAAACCTGAATTTGATTTTGAATCCCTCCCTATTTATTGCTAAATGAGCACCTTTTGAGGACATTCAAAAAGTTTTCATGTTGAGGTTTGTTAGAAATTGACCATAGCTGCCAGTTCTCATTTGTCAGCAGTGCCGTTGGGATTGTCTTAACCTGCTCTACTCACTGCGACTGTTTCTATAATTAGAGGAGAAAATGCTGTCTTGGATGCTTTTTTGTAAGAACTGGTATCAGTTCTGATTGAGTTGCATAAGTAATGCTAACAAAAGCTAAAAGGTTTCTGTAACTGAAACTATTTCTGGAAAAAAAAGATACTAATGCAATAGCTTTTTGGATGATGTGAAAGGATTTTTTTTTTAATCAGAAATTTTGAACCATCTCTTTAAAGTTATTTGGCATCAGCAGCGGGTGCTGCTTCATAGGAAGCCTTTCACATTTTGACAATAAAGGAACTGTTTGTTTTGTTTGAGTTGGTGAACACAAGCACAAGAAATGCACAGCACAGTAGTCAAGTCCAATTAACACACACACAGACACAGACACATGCACACACACACACACACACACACACACACACACACACACGCACGCACGCACACACACAAATGCTATTATGGGAATCTTTAAATGATGCTGTACTGGTTTGTACCATGTTGGTTGGCTAGTCATTGCAGCAGAGCTGTGGGTATTGAGAGAAGAAAAGGAAATCCAGACCAGTTTCCCAGAATTAGCTAGTTAGGCTGGGCATCAATCACTGCCTATTGGACCTGACTCCCAGAGAGAGATGTGACAACACCGAGTTAGTCATTCCCCTCCATGTTTTCACCTGCCTCATACCAATAACTGATCAGTCACTCATTCTGTCTCTCTCCTCCCTTTAATCTATAGTTCTGACCGACTGATGGATGACACAATAAGGTAAGACCTTCTTATTGTCTCCTGCATATGGAAGGCCATATTGGTATATAATAAGGCATTAGTTTGCGTGGCAGTCCTTTTTTATCTTGTAACCACATGGTATGCATGTTTCCTGTGTTGCTGTAACACATCTGGATGACCTTAATGATTCTGAACATTTTCAGACTTGTAGACAAAATAATTCCAAAATGATGTATATATTACACATGGTTTTGTACTTTGAATTTTATGCTAATGTGAAATGCTAAAAAATACTTATACTCCATCACTTCCTAGTCTAGCTGTGGCGGTAGTAGTTAGTCACTGTCATTGTAGAGTTGTTCATTGCATAATTTATTATCACTGTTACAAAATGATGCCATGGTAATTGAAATTCACTTATTTTATCAACCACTAAATACCAGCTGGCTGTTAGAAGGGGAAAGGTTGCTGTTGCAGCTGTGCTAAATTGTCATGGGAATATCCAAGACAACACATAGCAACAGTTTTGACAAATAAATAAATAGACAAAAAAAAAAAACATAAAACAAAAAACAAGGTATTACCTTGTCTACTGTGTTCTACAATTTACAAGACGGGGGAAAAAAATTCCCACTTTGATCTCTGTTTCTTACCACTAGAACAAACTTTATGATATAGCACAGTGTGGAAGTCATGTTGCTTATGAGGTTATTGTTCTTAGGTAACAGTGGTATTTCATTTTGTAATCAGGACCATAAATCATACCTCATAATTGTTAAATCTGCAATCCAACTAGAGAAAAAGCAATCAGAACCATTGATGGGAGTGATGGAAATAAGACACCAGAATGGGCAGTGTTATCGTTTTTTTTTCCCTGTGGCTTGTGGAAATGGCCTTTTGGCAGCATGACACCACTGGAAGCATTAGCCACATTAAAATGGACCACTGTTCCATAGATTTGACTGAAAGCTGATCTATTTGCAATATAAGAACATTGTCCTCCATATGTCAAACCGTAATGCCATTGCCTCCAATTCTTATTTAGAATATGTTATCCGTTTCCATTTGATGATCTCATTAAGCATCCATCCATCTTTTAATCTCTCCATCCCTCCCTTCCCCCATTCACCATTCCATTGTATACTCCTTTCTACTCCTTCAGCCCTGCTCTAATTATGCGTGCATCATCCTGTCTTTGCCTTGCTCCTTCCCATCTATCTTTGCCCTCCCTCGGTCCTCTCCTGCCCATTCTTCTTCCCATCTCCAGTCCCTCCCTCTGGTAAAGTATGGTGCCAGACAGTGGTGGATTTTTCTGGTGAAATGGTCCACTATGCTCTCTCTTTTGTTTATTTGGCTTCCTCACTCCCTTATTTCTTCTAGTAACCCTATTCTTAGCTTTTGCCTGCATTTCTTTCAAACCTACCTATGCCTCTGCCAGGTCTGAGTGAAGGAGAAAATGTCAGCCAGTTAGCTGGCTAGCATGAGGACTTAAGCCTCTCTGCTGCTACAACTAGCCACCAAGACAAACCAAATAAGAGCTGATACTTCACACCTGATTTTTTTCCCCTCCATAGATCAGTAGGAGAATTGTTTATTCATGATCTGCAACTGATAATTTTTGCTTCAACTTTTTCTCTAATGCCTAAATGACAAAAAGCTGTGATAAGCCGAAGAGAAACAGACAAAATATTTAAAGAGCACACATTACTTAGTTACGATCAGTGAGCACAGACTGTGTGAAAGAAACCCATATCCTCTCTGATCCTCATGATCAGGTTAACTTTGAGTTACAGGGCGGTGCAGGAAGATTGAGTCAGCATTGTGTTTCTTTCTGACTATGGAAAACATGATCCACAACAGAGCGCCCCTAGCCCAGACTGCGGACTGACACCTCAGCAACTTGCACCTACAGGGGGGATACCATGACACCCACCCTGCTCACACACACATCCACACACACATGCACGTACACTTGCAGTCTCACACACTGCAGTCCTCACAAAACACGGTCCCCTACAACCTCACTCACTCAAAACCTTGATTCTCTCTCTCTCTCTCACACACACACACACACACACACACACACTGGCTCAATAACTGATTTGCTTACTGGATTCTAGGCCTGTTACTCACCTATGTTGCCAGCCAAGGGTGTAAACAATCATGGTGATCCTTTTATCTTGTTTTCCCCTCCCTGTGCCCTCCTATGGGGCTCTGTGCTGGGAGGAGTCTCTCTCCCGGGGCCATGGCTTGCTGCTTGTCACCTGGCTAAAATCATAGCATTACATAATACTACTTGCAGAAAAAAAAATGTATTGACCATATTTACACAGTAGAAATGTCATTTGATCATTTGTTTACTTTCTAGTTCGCCTGGGCTACAGAAATGAGAATAGGCTGCTTGGATGATGTATGACTGTGCCCCCTGAATGTTTTATACTTCCACAAAAGGGAATTGGTGGCACACAGAAAAAAAAAAAAATTAGTATGGTGACAAAAAGTTGTACTGTAGAGAATGTCAACTTTCAAATGGATTTATTATCCCTGTGACAAATTTTTCCAATGTGTAAAGAAGATATTTTGAAAATATTATAGAAAATATTTGCATCTATGGTCCAACCCAGCAGATGGGATGGTTGCAAGGATACGCTGTGAGAGCTCATGTCTTACATGCACTGACTTCACTGTAGAAGTGAAGGGCTGAGAAACAGGCTTAGTAGTTGCTATTGATTAGCTTGTGTAACAGATGCCACTGAAGGCTAGTGTAGAGGCTGAGAGTTTTCCTGCCAACTGCCCAGCTGCACTTTCCTGCCCTCAAAGTTGCTGAGACCCAAGTTTGAGGGCGAGAGAGGTACAATATCACAGCAACTCTATACCTTCCTTCTGTAAGACAAAGTAATTCACACACACTCAAGAGACACACACACAAACACACACACACACACACACACACACACAGAGTTGAAGGAGAGTGTTATTGGGTGACCGACTGTTTCACCCAAGAATGAATCCCTCTGGTGCAGATGGGATGTAGCCTACCCTCTGTAAGTGACACTTTTACTTTCACTCTTCACATTTGCATAGTCCCTGATAGCTTTGCAAGGAAAAATATCACAGATCAGCAGCGTGTTTCAGAATCTGCAGCTTTAGAATGTGCTCTGCCCTGTCCGTTGTGACAAAAAGGATAGTTTATTAGATGGATTTATCAAATGGATGGTCACACATTAACATTTTGAAACATCCAGAACAATGACGTAACCTAGATGTTGCTACTTGGTAAATTAGGGTCGGTCCACCTGCTTTCAAACAATGCTACTGGAAGTAAATTTGGCTCTTCGGACACTTTATTCAAGACTAAACATGTATCGCAGACCTTTTTTTAAAGATTACATTCTCTTTCTTGTTAGTTTGTAGCTTTGTGTATTGTTCCACACCCTTGATTGTGAAAAATCGAGTTATTTATATTTTGCTTGACCTTAAACACTTTGCTAGGAGGACAATTGTGAGTTTTTGTGTTTTGAGTGGCTGTTCAGCACACAGCATCCCCTATCACAAAGATCCTTCCTTCACCAGCTGCACCGCTTGCTTTTCCTACACCTCCATCCATCACCCTGTCATAGTGGTATAGCTCTGTTAATGATATTGTGAAATGTGTAAAGTCAAAAGCACTTTACAACCCTAATGAGTAGAACCAGGTGTAGTACTGTTGTTTTTAATCTCGCTTCTGTCTCTCTGTCTCTATCTAGTATTGCAATGGCAACAAAGGAGAACATGACCTTCCAAAGGGGCATGCTGAAGTCCATCCAGAGCAGGGTCAACACACTGGCCAGTATCCTTTAATTATGTGCATGGTGTGCCGGTTTACCTGTACACACACACACACACACACACACACACTTCTTGGGTAATGTGATTTGCAGCTCTGCTCATCTTGTCAAAAGGTAATTCTGCCATGCATGTGTGTGTATATATATATTTATATTGTCCAAACACCAGTTCAGTCCTGCCCATTAGGGTCCCAACAACCAATCCAACTTGAAACTTCTTCAGTCTTCCTTAACTCTATCCCCTCTCAGACCGTTTCCCGGCCATCAACAACCTCATCCAGCGAATCAACCTGCGGAAGAGGCGGGACTCTCTCATCCTTGGTGGAGTCATTGGCTTCTGTACCATTCTCCTGCTGCTCTATGCTTTTCACTGATAAACAGGCCTAAAGACCAAAAGCTTTATACAGGGGTAGGATTGTTCTGCTCCTTGTAGCATGGGAACCCCCAGGAGACAGAGCTCAGTGATTGGAGGACCCTGGAGGCTTCTGAGCAGAAGGACATTTGGTTGGTCCAGTCCTAGGACAGGACCAATATCAGCCAACATGAACTACTGGATTTGTATTTAGCAGTGAGACAGATGGAAGACTGGTGGTTGGGTGATGTTCTGCCAATGAACGAATGGAGACCAAAAGTACTAATAGGACTAGATTTTAAAGAATTATATTGATAATTCCCTTGGAGAAAGACTGCGGAGGACAGTCTGAACAGACTGTGGCTCTGTTGCAAGTTGTTGTTTTCTGAGGTGGAAAGATTTTTAAACGGTCCTTTTTAAGTGATGAAGTGGGGTATATGGTTCATTATGGGCTGTAAAATGTGCATTAATAAATTATTCATATTCAATATGTACAAAAGTGTGTGACACAACTAGATTCTGAACATTTTATTTTTCAAAATATATGATTGAACTCTCCTGAAATGTGTACTGGGCCTTGTAATTTCAGATGGACAATGATGAGTGATTTGATGAAGATGATACCCGCAAGACTTGTTGCACCGCATCAAAGAGTAATGCACAGTAGCAGGCCAAACTTTTCTTTTAAATTTTTGCCTGTATTTGATAGTCGATAGAAGTGGCAGACAGGGAAACACTGGGACTTGAGGAATGACATGCGATAAAGGCCCTGGCTGTGATTTGAACACAGGATGTCACCAGTGCAGAGTTTGGCTTAGCCAGCTGACCCGACAGAGAACCCCAGGGCTCTTTCACAATATTGAAGCCTCTCTCAGTTAGTTTGCATTCATACCCTTGTTTCTAATAACTGTCACCTTTAACAACAGACAAGTGGATGAAACAATATCAAGTGAATTTTCTAATCAAGTGTGATAACTTCTCGAGTCTTACAAGAGCTGTTAAGTAGAGCACTTTGCAGCGACTGATAAAGACATCTAGTAAGGGAGGAATCAGCCTATATTATGCTTATGTCAGTCATACCACGAGTTATGCCTGGAGCTCCATGCATTTTTTGCTTTAGATGACAAATGGTGAGTGGATTATTGTAAACATAACACTATTCTGATATACATGAGCTGTTTGTAGGACTGATCACAACCATTGGGGACATTTCCAAGTATGCCCTTCCAAACCTCTGTACCACCCTTTGTTTCAAGCTACCTGGAGCACATGGGAACTCAAAGAGTTCATCCAAAATCGCAGTGATTCCAAACAAGGTTAAAGAGTCACTAGATTAAAGCCAGTTTCTTGATGGGGCTGTACGACTGAGATAGCAAGGCAGCTCTGTGAGAAACATCAATGAGTTTGTGTCTCACAGCTTGAGGCTGTTACACAAATGGATTCAAAATCTTAAAATAAAAAAGCCTCACTTCAGTGGACTTAAGGGGATAAATTTAGTTCGTTGTCCTCATTCCCTCTGATTTGATTCCTTGTTCACAAAGAAAGACTAGAAAGAGGGAGGTTGGCAGACAACAGTTTTCTTGTAAACTTCTTTCCATGAAGATCAGGTTTTTTTTTTTGGTTTTTTTTTAGGGAATCAGGAAGTTGATTTGAATTCTGTGCTTCCCTTAAGCCCTGTGTCCCTGACTTTACCACCATTATTGTCTGATTTGTTAGGGTGTGTGTGGGGTGCATGCATGTCTACATCTTCCTTTTGCCACGTCTGTCATCCTACCTTTCCTGAAAACCTAATATTTGTAGTCTTGCAATCCAGTGGAGTGCTTCTCTTTTATTTTATTTTATTTTATATTATGGAATAGGATTTCTGAACACACCCCATGCTGTTTATAGAGCAAAGACATTCTTTTGTTGAATGCAGCTGGCTGAAGATGATGGACTGACAAAAACGGGAGCTGCCCAAATGATCGTCCCAGATCTCTACTCTTTTAAATGTGATCATGTGCATTAAAGGATATCACTTTCAACCCTTTGTGTGGAAACACCAGGCTTGATTAAACCTTTTTTCCTCTGTTGATGGTGTGTTGAGCAGAGACTTTTAGGGGTCTACAGTGAGTGACAACAACCCCCCAGGGATCCACAGGAAGCAGTTATTGTCCCGCTGGCCATTTCACAGGAAACTCATCACGGTCCTCTCCTGTGGCAGGTCCCTTGTTTCATACAGCAACTCCACATTTAGTAACTACATATTCAGGTCATGGTGGACTTAAACATTAAATATTGAAAGGAGAATAATTACAGTTGTTTTACATCTTTCAGAATTGTGCCCCTTTAGTCTTTTCTTTTTGAGCTGTTAGACTGCTCGCTACCATCTTTCTCTAATACCTTTGTTCTTTTCGAAGGGAAGCCCTGTGTTGAAGTCTATGTTTGGCACAGATGCATCTCTCCCACCCTGTCAGCAGACACAACTGAAGAGGTACTGGTGTGTTTAATATTTCAACCGCTGTCATCCAGGCTGAAGACCACCAAAGCAGAACTAAGCACCGGATGCTCTCGCCAAGATCGGTGGCCGTAACTTCTGCTAAACACCAAATGTCTTTATACAGCAGCTGGTGCGCAATGCAACGCTGGACACACAAGTTTTTCAAGAAAGACAATTCCTGTTTAAAGCAGTATCTTGAAATCAGCCATGTAAGGAAGGATACATCAATCCCCTGTTGACATGAGTGCTTCTGCTATATATAGCTAGTGATGGATTAAAAGGCTTTTGAATTAAAAGTCCAAGTTAAGTATGAGATGAGCTTTTATTAATATAATTGCCAACTTTTTAGTGATTCATTATGAAGAATCGGAAAAGGAAAGGGCTGATTCAAGATTATTTGTCCCTTGGGAAATTTGTCTCAGACATAATTATTTGTAACCTATAAGATGGATTTACCTTCTTTTCTGGAAATAAGGGTGCACTTTTCCATCCTACATTAAATAAATCATCTCAGTTTGAAGCAATTGCTTGTAGTAAGGACAGTTTTTTTTCTCTCCAGTTTGGTCTTTCTGTTGGGTAAAGACATAATTAAATTCCAGGCTGGGAATAAACAAGGTGAATGGACTGTTTTTCTGTGTGACAGCACATGCCTAAGATACTAATGTGTCTTAGGACTGGGGTCAGGATGGCATCAGGCCACTGCTGTGCCATCAGATGTGAGAGAACATCTGATTAAAGGGCAAAATCTGACAGGATAGCTTCCCTTTTCTAGGAAACATTAATCATCATTGCGCCTGCTGAGAGAAAATCTGTAAAATGGAGGTGTGTGTACTTGTGTGCCCTATGACACAAGTGTGTATCAGAAACTGCTTCATGTGTGAAATAAATTGTCGTTTCTAAGATAACCTCTTCATTTCTTCCCTCTTTTGACTACTGCATCAGTTGATGAAGTAGTCGGTTGTCATCCCGCTAAACTCATTCCAGGCAAAAACCAGCTGTCAAAGTGACTGCTCACGAATCATCAAAAGACAAAGTGTGGACCATGCATGGTAACATTTATTCCAGACATGCAAAAATGTACACGACAGAGATGAAAAACTGGCAAATACATATTTTAGAAAAGAAAATCATACAGTAAAATTTAGGAATGAATTGAAAGTTTGAACTGTTTTACTGACAGCGCAGTGCTGAGGCAAGCTGCTCTGGACCAGCAGTTTCAGAGATGGAAAAATGTGATCCCCAGAATAGCAGTACACTATGTCTTGTTAAAAAAGATGATTTATGTAAGCACAATTAACCTGGGCTTTGGTTATCTATAGAAATTACATGTTGCCATTTCAGTGATAATGAAATGTGATATTTTAATTAGTTTGGTAGTAAACATTGTGAAAAATCTTTGGATTTTGCTGCTCTTGTTTGGATAAATATTTAACTAAATGACCGTTATGTACAATTGTGATTTGCATACTTTCACCAAGGTGGTCAAAGATGGAATTGAGAAAATGCCTTTTTTGCACACTGTGCTATATTGTGGTAAGATTTGACAAATTGTGGTTCCTCAGCCTTACACTGATCTCCATTTTAGAACTTGCCAGAGTCAATCAAGCCTTCTGATCTCCCAGGAAAAGGCTGCATAGTTTGTATCAACAACCTTATTTTTGAAGTCTGATAAACATCACCTCTCATCAGGCTTTAATTCGCTGGTGTTTCTCCCTGTTTCTCTACCTAATACATTCAAGCCCTTTCCAAAACAACAATTGGAACTTAATGAAATGCTATCACTGATTCAGTTTTTTTCACTTTAAGGGGATTTAATATAAACATGTCTAAATTATTCCTGATTTCAGTTGCACAAGTTAAAAAAATGTCTATAATGTAATGTATACCTATAAAAAACTGTGGCCTGAAAATATTGCTACAATGGTCTTACAATGCTTAACATAGATTTGTAGTGTAAGCCTGTACTGTGTCAATGGAACAAAGGACATAATACGGTGACTTCTCTCAGTGTGACCAAAACAATCGATCATGCTTGAATGGTAAAGAAAGATGCTTTCAATGGCGCCAATTAACTCAGTTAAAAGTAATATTCATGTGAACATGAGGATCATTGCAGCAACATTACAAAAAAATAAATGTCTGTGTGTAGGCCTGTTTGGCCCATAGCATGCCTACATATTGCATATATATTTCTCCATATAAATACATGTCATACCCATACAAGGGGCGGAAAGGACATTCAGTGAAACAATGACATATAACAGTCTAAGTATTATAATGTAAGGATAATAAAGGGAAGCTAAGGTGTGGACAGACAAGCAAGTTGGGATGTAAAATGGAATTCAGGGAGTGTAAGATGAAAGTTGGCAGAGATGGAGTTGGGCTTGGGATTAG
>OMKZ01000911.1:0-11266 GCA_900302535.1 Neoniphon sammara
CATCAGGCTGTCTCCGGCTACAAATTCACAGTACCATACAATGATGCTGAAAGCAAACAGCATGTGCCCCAGTCATGAGCAGGCACTTCTTCATATGTCGTGTGGGATGGGGTGGTGGGGGCGGGGGTCGTTTTCCAGCGGTGTTTGTTGGGATTTTGATGTGGCTTTTAGTTTCCTATGTAGATAAAGGCTACGGATATTATCAGTTATTGTCTTTTGTTTCTTCCCCACGAGAGTAAATCCAGAAAGAAAATAAATCCCATTGATGCAAACAAGTGTCTGAAGCCATTAAGTTCAATAAATAGAATCGCCAAAAGGGGAAAGTCAAATGCTAGATTGATAGGAATATGCATTCAAATAATTAGGCAGTGCCCCGTTCACTCAAATGTCCACGGTCATGGCATCAGTTATATTAGTCTGCATGGTCTGTACAGCATAAACTATCTGGACAGTCTTTTCCCTCCAGCTTCATGTCCAGCGCAGAAACCCGGAATTACATCTGCCTAAATAACAACTCGCAATTTAAGCAATAGGGAAAAAATACTGCGCTCAAGCTTAAAATTCAGATATTTCAGTAGTATTCAGTGAGAGCTCAGTTTTAAATCAGTAGACCTTGGGTTGCAGCCGACGTCTTGTCCATTCAAAGCAAATCAAATCAATGGATGGCGTGCCATGTTAGGAAGCAAATCTGTCTTACCTGGCGAGCTACAACGATTTCCATATGACTCACAATTTCAAGCTTTTTTGATAGATTCCAAGCCAGACTGCAGGTCGCGGACAAGTCTTTCGCGGCTTTCATCCCCAAATATCGAATTTCCATATTCGAGGACCAAGTCGATGTGTTTAAATCCAGCCATTACATTCCAGCACGATTCTCGGACCGTCCTGCTAGGTGAATGCATCCGTAGCCCAGGAATCATCAGTGATCATTGGCTGCTGAATTGGTGCTGCAGCTTCAGCACCATGATTCCTGGGACAGCTCCCAGGCGCCGCACGTCACCACCGCACAGTGATGCAAGCAGCCAATCTATTACTTGGGAAACTATAGATTGAGACAAGTTCAAGAGAAAATGCTAATAATAATAATTAGTTGTTGGTAAGACGCTGGATTGGGGCTCGAGCATCCAAGGAATTCATTATTAATTATTAAGTCTATGTTAGCTTTTGCCTGTTTGAACACTGAGCTCAAGTGCCGTTTTCACTATAAAACGATCCAAACAGAAAGCTCATTACATCAACAGAACTCGGTTGTATCAGTTCCTTAATCAATAATTCAACACGTAACGCAAATAATTAATATCAATCAAAATTAGTAAGTTACTCCACACAAATATCACCGTAAATTTGTAATGATCAGGCAGAAGCAATTAACTGAGGGGGAAAAAAAACACTGCATATAATTGTCAAAAGCAGTATTTCTCCAGAATGACTGATAATGTAAAATAACAAGGATTTTTGGACGTACTTGATAAAATCAATAAAGGAAAACTGGTTAAAAAATAAAATAAAGGAGGACAGTCATTATTAACTTGCTGGTCGGGGGCTGTGAAGCTTGATGGAGTGCCTGAACCTATGGCTGGATTGCCTCAGCCAGCAGAAGTGCCCTTGATTTCTTTGCCATCGTTAAAACAGTGGTCAATGAGTGGGCATTTAATGGACTGTCAACTACAGTGCTATGAGGAAAGTGACAACGCAGTTCTCAATCCTGGTCCTCTGATCCCAGAGTAGGCTTATCATGGTTTTCTGTTCCAGCAGGTGGTTAATCACATTCATCTTGCCTTTCAGGTGATTAGATGACTAGAATGAGAAGACCACTCAATGAAATAATGCTCAAACAGCAGAGTAAAAATGAAAAATAGATACAAATCAGAATCACCGACTGTAAGAAAGCTTTTACAGAACTCAGTTTGAAATCAATATTACAGAGCAACATTAAATTACAAAATAAAAATGCCTACAATATTAAAGTTATAAGTAATACGGTGGAAATAATTGATTTAAGTTGTCATAATGTAAGTTACACAGAGTAGTGTTGGACTGTGTATGCAACCACTGTGTCAGGTTCAAAGTTGATCAGTGAAATATGCTTTTGATCCTTTCTTGGAAGGTTCTTCCTGTGTCGTTTGTTTGTTTTGATAGTGAACTTTGTTTTACACAAGTCCTGTAGGAATAACATTGATTTAACGATGGTTTAGGAGAGTATACAAGAGCAAGGTTATGAGAAGTTGTGAATCAGTTTCGAATAAACTTTTTGAGAAACCAGGGTTGGAGTGGAAGATAAAACCAGGCATACACAGCCTAGCCTTTTTGTGAAAAATAGTTTACGTATTATACAGTTAAGCTATCACAAATTACCCAACATCACAGTATAATGTGAGTCACTTTTTCATACCATAGCACTGGGTTATGTCTATAAAATTGCTGTGGCGCAAGCACCCAAGACTTTCACTCACCTTAATTGTGTACACAGTGAACGTGATTTGATTTGAGACATGAAGATATACCCTCTATCTGAAAATATTACTGTTTGTTATTCTTGTTGTGATATTGATAATCTGCATAGCTTTTTATTTCCTATCACTTCACTAAGCAGAGTGAGGAGATCAGTCAGACAGATCAACACTTCCACGTGCCTTCTTGTTTTCTTACATCACTTCCTGCGCGGCAGAAAGGCGCTAACCAGCCAGTAAGTTGACAATTTTATGCAGCCTCGTCAGTGGTCACTCAGAAATTCATCTTTTTCCTTCTGAGGTCAGATTGTGGATGATCGACTGTTACACGAATGCCCACATTTGGCTAACATCACATTGAGACGCAGTTGCTGTGCCAGAGCATTTTGTTGTTGTAACGTTAGTTTCTTTTCCCAGCTAACTTCGCTAGCCGCTCTCTTTAGCAGGGGAGGGTGCAGTGCTAGCAGTGCGTGTAAACTTTTGCAACGGCAGTGTAACGTCACTAATTGAACTGATAGTCCAAATTAATCTTATTTGGATCATAGGCTTGTCCGCATCGGTTGCCAGTTAGATGTACTGGCAAGCTCAGCGCTTGCTTGCTACTAGCTTTCTGAAGTGGATGACTGTGGAGCGGGTTAGCCGACGAGCTAACGTTAAGTATCAAACAGCAGCAAAGTGTATCGACATGTCCAAACAGCTGACTGTGGAGCAGCAGCGGAAGATTGAAGAAAACAGACAGAGGGCTTTAGAGAGAAGAGCCCAGAGACTTGGCCAGACTGTCACTAATGACTGTAATTCAAAAAACAACCAACAAAATGCTGCTCCGAATCCCGCTACTCTCACTAATGACAAAGGAACAACTTCCAGCTCAGCAAGTCTACCAGGCCAGTTTGTCCCTCCCTTTAAAAAAGTCCTACAGAACCATGTGAGCCAAAACCAAGACACAAAACCTCAGCATTTATCTGTCTTTGGGCACAAGACTGGACAGAACACTCAGAGACAGGTGAGATCTCAGCTTAAATGTTTTGACATTTTCCTCTGTCATTGTTGGGGAAAAGAATTTATAGCCCCTCTTGTGTTGTTCTTTTTCATAGACTCAGGTTATAGACCCCCTCCCTCGGTCAAGGAGTCAACAGGTGTCCACTTCTGGCTTGTGTGGTGGAGGTGGCCTCAGTGTGAAACCACCTGAGCACAAGCCTAACTTTGCCTCCAGTAGCCCTGGCGGTGCAGTTTGCTCATTCTACAATCAAAGTACTAAACGTTCTCAAAGTCCTGCAGCACAGCCTTCCTCCAACTCTTCAACAGCAAACACTGTACCTGCAAAGAAGCCCGCCATCTCTGTCAGAGGAAAATGTGTGCCTCACACAGACGACCGCTTCAGAGTAGAAGTCAGCTACCACGCAGAGCTTATTGCCGTTTTCAAAAGCATCCCCTCCAAGACTTATGGTGAGCACCTGCCACTGCAGCCATATCTATTGAGTTGTTTGGAAATCAAAACCAATCATTGAAACAGAATCCCTGAGTATAAAAATGTGCTTCACACCAGTGGTTCAAGCTGAAATCTGTTTGCACTTTTTGTTCCCTGCTTTTAACTTAGATCCTGCAACAAAGATGTGGAACTTCAGTCTTGAGGACTATCGACTGCTAAGTATGTACAATAGAGAAATACTCATCTCTTAATAGGTTAATAGGATAGGTTTAACTCCTCTGGCTATTGAGCATGCATTCACTTTACACAGCCTAATATTGACAGTATGAGGAAGTATTTGTCATTGTGTTGCTGTTGGCCCCTGTTCTGCTGTTCCATGTCCCCTGTCTTGACCTTGTGTTGCAGTGGAAGAAGCGGCTGCAATCCCCTCTGTGTCCTTGAGGCCTCTGGAGGGCATGGAGGCCGTGGACGTGGCAGCAGCCTCTAGTCGCGCCCGTGATGGTGCAGCACTGGGGGCCCTGCTGAAGCTGTGTAACGGCTGGCAGAAACCTGGAGCCACCGTCCAGGGCCAGTGCCTTCTGGTGTCTCCATCTAGATTTGAGGTTGACATTGGCTACCATGTCGACGTCATTGCTGCATTCAAGCAAATGCCAACAAAGAACTACGGTAGCAGTTATTTACTTTAAAACACATGATTAATACCCTTTTTCTTGCTATTGTGTCATTCGCATTTTATAACTTTGTCGGTTGCTAATATTCTGATAATTGTTCTTTTGTTTCTGTTTTTGGTGGTGGGGAAGACATGAAAACAAGGAAGTGGAGTTTCTCGCTGGAGGATTTCAAAAGCCTCAGTGAGTAAATCTCCTTTCTGTCATGCAAATAGTTTATCTGCATGTTCCTGTTTGTCTCTGTTATATTTGCCATCTTGTCTAACCGTGCTGTGTTCCATACCCAGTGGACGTCCTCAGTGGGATAGCAGCAGTGGAGGTGGAGCCACTGCCCAGGGCAATAATCCAGGCTTTTGCTGCCAGGTTTGACGGGACTCAGGCCAGGTCTTTAGAGGTCCCTGAGGCAGACCTCTCCAGCATCGACCCCTCACTCACCCACAGCCTCATGCCCTTCCAGAGGGAGGGAGTCAAGTAGGTGCTTTTGGACAGCCATTGGCGGCTGTGTGGCATAGCCACAGCTTTCTAATTAAAATTTGCTCATTCTTGTTTGGAGGAAGTGATCTTGAGTATAAAGACACATATATTTCCTCAACATTTGCTTATCCACACATGAAGGATGTAAACTGTGAGCCAACAGTCAGTATTCCTCTGTGACTTTACACAGGTTGGATCAGTGTGACGTCCACTGTCTTCTTCTATGTTAGTAATTGTGACTGTCTCCATAGCTACGCGGTGTCCAGAGAAGGCCGTCTCCTCCTGGCTGATGACATGGGCTTGGGGAAGACGGTGCAGGCCATCTGTATAGCTGCCTACTACAGGAATGAGTGGCCCTTGCTGGTGGTGGCTCCCTCCTCTGTACGATTCACCTGGGCTGAGGTAGAAAAAAAAAAACACTCAGCAGACTGTTTAGTGAATCACTGTTATGTGCCCTGAGGAATTAGATAATTGTTATGTGGTTTTTACACTCTATCACTTTCACAGGACAATCTGGCCAAATGTCATTATTGGCCTGCATTAAGTCAGTAGACACCGTCTTAAACATATCCTTAAAATCCAGTTCTCTAGTCCCGTTTGACAAAAGCTATTCCCCGCACATTATCATGCTGGTTTCTGCTTAAACCTCTCTGCATTTGAGGAATGTTAATCTTGTCCCCTTAGGGCTGGTAGCACTCTGGTAGGTAATTTATCTTCAGGAGGGAAGACAGCAGTATTGAATTTCATGCATCTATTTCTTTGTCTCACGGGTGCAGTTGTTAATTTGAACGATGAATCATTGTTTTGGCACGGAATGCCGACACCGTTTGTTTATTTATTTATTAGGCTACTTTGTTGATTCTGTCTTTGACTAAGATCTGCTTTACCTGACATGAAGGCTTGAAAGTTTGAGAATATATTGTTTGCATCATCAAAATATTGTATGCCTCAGGCCTTTGTCCTTGTTTCTCCTCTTACAGTTTCAGTGCTGGCTAGTTTGAAGGTTCATCTCAGGTCTCTTTCATTTTTCAGAGTGTATCCCCGGTGTTCTATTTATTCTCTGCTTAATTAGCAGCTGCACATTGAGGCTACAGTAGTAGAACATTTTCAAACAAGCTTTCTTAGCTTTCTGTCTATTGACAAGACAGTCTGTCTGTTGTCAAAGCAGATATCATACATCAAATACAGCCTCTGCATCAGGAGTTAGAATCACTGAGAAGTTTAGTCAGACGATGGAAGGACATTTCCTTCTCTCTGGCTCTGCTCTTATCTGCACTATTAGTCTTCTCTGCATTTAGCCAGATCTGCTCTAAAGCATGGGAGCTATATGAGTCAAAGTCAGGTTGACAGCAAATTGAAAGCAAGTAAGAGAATTGTCAGAAACATTTGGGCCACTGTGGATATTATCTCACAGTGAGTGATTGGAAATGGAAATGCTGTGATATTAGTTTGACTGAATAATTAACGATTAGTAATGTTTGGATTAGCTGTCACTTAAACAGTATTTTTTTTCTATTCAATCTGATTCTATGACATTCATTGCAAGTTTCATAGATTGTCATACTGCCATTATTAGTTTGCACTCTGGGAAAAGTGAAGCCTGTAAGCGAGTAATTAAAATGAAAATTGGTATGTTTTGTTTCACTACACATTTCTAAGATGAATTAGTATGTCTGTCTGTAGGCTTTCAGACGCTGGCTTCCCTCAGTGAGTCCTGACAGCATCAATGTGGTGGTGAAGGCCAAAGACAACACGCGCTCCGGGTTGGTCAACATCATCAGCTACGATCTCCTGAGTAGGATGGACAAGCAGCAGCTTGCCAATCCCTTCAATGTTCTTATCATGGTTGGTTTAACTAATTTATATTGTAGACATGGCTGAAACGTTTGTTCCCTCTCTGATCCTTGGCAAAAAGAGAAGGAAAATAAATTCAAATGGTGAACATTATTCATTGAATTAACTTAGTAATTGGTGTTTTTAATTATTGTCCTTCAAGGCCAGTGATGTCACAGAAAAGTTTCTTTATGTATAATGTTAGATACTTCTGCCATTCTATGCAGGATGAGTCTCACTTTCTGAAGAACATAAAGACTGCCCGTTGTAAAGCAGCCCTGCCCCTGCTGAAGGTACTTTTCTTTCTCTATTATCTCTCATCTAAATTTGTACTTTGATCAACAGTTTTATTATCTGTGCCAAAGAGTTTATGCTTTCATCCCTGCTAGTCAGTTTGTCTCTCAGCAGGATTTCACAAAAATTTATTCATGGATTTCTAACAAATTTGGTGGCCTTGGGCCAAGGAACTTAGTTAGAGTTTGGTAGGAATCTGGATCTGATTTCTGAGCCATAAATATAAAAGTAATAGAGATATAGAATAGATTCCAAAACCAAAGGGATGTTAGCAGGGGAAAGAAACTAAAAATGTTAGTGTTAAGAATGTTTTCTTTGGGTGTAACAGTAAGTTGGACAGTTGTTGAGTTTTTCATAGGTTTGTGCTTTCTGAGCTCTTTATGGTTTATAGAGGGAAACCCCACCGTGGAAAAGAATTTCAATCCCCGGTTTCAAACAGGCGAAATCTAAAAGTGTGCACCAAGACATTTCTTGCACTTCACTCAATCTCGGCTCTGTCAAGCTGTCAAAACGGGGACAAGGAGAAATTTCCTGTAATGTCTAATAATTTACCCTACTCAGCAGGCCTTTTTTCTTTTTTTTGTACACCTGCCAACAGCTGATGTTATCCCTGAATTCACTATTTTTACGGTCACTCTACAGGAGAAAAATGATTGTTTGTGTGAAAAGTGGCTGGTAAAATACACAAGGGTTTGGCTCAAGAATGAGTTTAATTTCTTGCTCTGCTACCTAGACTTGCTCAGTGGTGTTCTGATCAGAGTTGCTTTTCGCCCTCAGGCGGCAAAGAGAGTGATCCTCCTGTCTGGGACCCCTGCCATGTCCAGACCCTCGGAGCTCTACACCCAGATTCTGGCTGTCAGACCCACCCTCTTCCCACGGTTCCACGAGTTTGGGATGCGCTACTGCAATGCCAAACAGGTAGATTAAGTCCTAGAGCCCACATGCATCTGAGCGTGATACTAATACCTGAGTCCCGTTGGCATTAGAGCTGTAATTGGCTGGAGTTCCAGCAGACCTCAGGAGTACGCAGGAGACATTCAGCGTGGGATTATCTCTGATTTCTTTATCTGTCTCACTTACATTGTGTAGTCTGCAGTGTCTTGAAGGAGATTTATCTGTACCAGAGGGAAAATTTTACAGAATTGCTGACACTGTAGGAATATCAAGGTTGTTATTGTTAGGATTAATGCACTATCATACCAGTGTCCACGGGTGAACCGTTTATACATTAGCATTGTTTGTTTTGCATTTTTCTCTGCATTCATTTCACCTCCTTTGTTGTTCCTTTTGTCATTTACATCTGTACTATTCTTCTTAATCAGCTTACTTTTACTTAGCCTTGTCCAGGTTTTGGTTAGAGGAAACCCTCATGTTTTTATTGAGTCCTTTCTTTTCATATGAATCAATGCCCACTGTCTAGCTGCCCACCCCACATCTTTCTCTCTGATTGTCACCTTTATCTCCCTTCTTGCTTTTCTCTAATCCTCCCTCCTACTATCCTCCAATCCTTTCTCAATTCCTCTCCTCTGCCTCCTCCATCTGTTCTTTTCTCCATTCTCTCCTCTCTAGCTGACTTGGGGCTGGGACTACTCAGGCTCATCTAATCTCGGGGAGTTAAAGCTGTTGCTGGAGGAGTGTCTGATGCTGCGCCGCCTCAAGTCTGAAGTCCTCTCCCAGTTGCCCTCCAAGCAGCGCAAAGTCGTCACGGTGACCATAGACGGGGTCAGCGGCCGCATCAAGGCCGCTCTCTCGGTCGCAGCCAAGGAGCTTGCCCAGACACACCACAGTGTACGTTTAAAAAAAGGCTCCTATAGACATGGAAAAGCTGGAAAAAACATGGAATTTGAATATCATATTTTCCAAGCCTGGAAGGAACATGACATCATGGATGGTTGTTCCTAATCTCTGTCTCTAGCTGTCAATTGTTAGATGTCAAGCATGGCTGAAACTAGTATATTTGGCAGTTAACATGAATAATTTCCCCAAAGAACAAGCTTTATTCTAAAAGATAGTTGTTGTGAGCCAATATATTCAAATAGGTTCCAATTTCCTGAGCAGGGAAAAAACTAACATTTGAATATAGCAGATGTTCATTGTACCTGTACACACCTTGTGAGAAGGTTTAGCCCATGGTAAATAGATTTGCTCCAACTTCAACAGAGAGACCTTGGAAGATCTCAGACGCACCTCAAACACACACGGCTGCTCTCAAAGAGACCCGAATCAGTTCAGAGAGCATCATTTTATGATTATACATTCTAGGCAGCAGTGAGTAGTTGACCTTGACTGTGCATTATCACACTGCTCCTCACAGTAATGGCAATCTTATGAAATCACCAAATAGAATCTGCTGTGAGTTTGTATCTTATGTTGTTCTTTATCTCTCTTACAGAAGATAAAAGAAAAGGAAGCCCTCCTCCTCTATTATAGCCACACAGCAGAAGCCAAGACACAAGCCATTATGTACGTATGCAGCCTCTAATGAGGAGAACAGTAAGTCATATCAGCTCAGATATGATAAAGACTTAAGATAAAATACGCCATGTAATGATGGCTAGGCAGAGGCTTTTGTTTTGCTGGACCACTTCAATTACCCAGGCTTTGGAGATAATTGAAAGAAAACTACAATCTAAGAGTGACTATTTTAACATGCCTCTTCCTAAAATTAATTCAGCGCTATGTTGTTTTTGTTGTTACCAGGGAATACATCATGGACATGTTGGAATGTGGAAGGGAGAAGTTTCTGGTTTTTGCCCATCATAAGCTGGTCCTGGATCACATCACCAACGAGCTGGGAAACAAGGTGAATAACACTATTTGTCACATGGGACAGAATCAGGTTTATTGTTAGGACACTAATTTGTCTGTTATAGTATAGCAGGTCAGGGTTGGTTGATCATGCATCACTCTAGGATTCCTGGAAACTGCTCTTGACATCTGTAAAAGAAGTCAAGTGAATCACCAAACTGTTAGTGAGATCTAACATTTGCAGCCAATGATTTTCTATAGTGTATAAATATAGATTTGCATTAGCATCAGAGTCGGTTGTAGATAATTTCAACCAGTAATTTCCAGGTCAATTGCCAGTAACTGATCCCTGCTCCTGCGGGGTAATTGAAAAGCCAACTCTTCAGGTTAACTTTTGTTCGCTAGCAGAGGATAAGTGTGTAGAAGGACTGACCTCACATTTGAGCTCAATGATAATACTAATCATGAGATACATTATTGATCCCAGTAGGGAAATTGTCTTTTCACTGCCCCCCTCCACAAGGAGGTCAGAGTGCAGCATCAGCCACAGAATAAAGCCTATGAAGCTGGCAGGGACTCAAGTGTGTGGCTCAAGAACTCTTCAGCAGGGAGGTTTCTTGTAGACTTGAACCTGAGACCTCTTGTTGAAGGATACAGTCCCCACTGTATTCACAATCTTGCCGCCCAATTTACTTTTAACAGCAGTTTTCACAACACTTTTTTTCTCACTGTTATGTTGTTAGAGATGCACTATGGAGAATTGCTAAAGGGTTGATTTAAGTGAGAACGTGTAAACTCAACTGACCAAAAAAACAAAAACAACCCTAACCCCCCCTCTAACCCTAACAAAAAACAAAATAAGCACATAATTTGAGTTGGGCTGATGATGAGAACCAGGTCTCAGACATCAAATTATGTGCTTATTTCACTTTTTTTTCCCAGAGTGCACCTTTAAGTTAGGTTGCATGTTGGGCACCAACCTTGGTATCTTTGAAGAGCCTCTTCTTAGGAAATACAAACGGTTTGGTTTGTTGTTGGTGATTCTTGTATGTTCCCTTGTTTTGAAGGAGAGTTATTGGTTTAGTTTAGTGGGACATGGAGCAGCAAATAAAATGGCATTTTATTTTCTCTACAGAATATCAGTTACATCCGTATTGATGGGGCCACCCCGTCAGCTGAGCGACAGCAGTTGTGTGACAAGTTCCAGTATTCGAGCAAGAGCTGTGTTGCTGTGCTGTCCATCACTGCAGCCAACATGGGCCTCACGCTGCACTCTGCTGCACTGGTGGTCTTCGCTGAGCTCTTCTGGAACCCCGGGGTAAGGCGTGGGCTGAGATCATTTTAACTCCTTTGTTAACTACCCCCCCCCC
>OMKZ01000918.1:2286-14381 GCA_900302535.1 Neoniphon sammara
GGGGGTTAATAACTAATTGGCAGTTTACTATAGTGGATCTCAAAGCAATTTCATAGCAGACTGTGCACTTACTCTGTAGTATTTGAAGCCACTTAAAAAGATTTACCGCAGTTCCTGGCCCTGCAGATTACAGATTGATTGATCATGACTGCTCATGAAAAATACCAAGAAAAGAGGCCAGTTAATTTTGCAACACCGTGGTAAGGTGTGCTGCACTATCTGCCTCTCTTTGCTGGACATTTTAATTTTTATAACTGGAACTTATTTCGTATAAGCTGCATTCAAAATTATACTGTTTTTTTTTTGGTGAAAAGTTTGCATTTGTCAGGTGTTTCAGAGCAGCTGCAAATGTATCTCAGCCAAGCAGAGCTTAAGGATGTTTTCTAAAAACCCACTGTAGAAAAAAAAACGCATTAGCTTGAGTGATAAACCACATCCTTGCTGAGCTAGTTTCAGACTTTAACCAAAGTGATGTAGCTGTTGCATTTCAGAGAAACAAGGTATCACACCCAGGCACTGTGCAGAGTTTCATCTCGCCCCAAACTGATATGCCTCAGAGATACAGGAGATGTTGTTCTAGCACAAGCTGGAGAGCCAGCTGACGCTTCCTGCTCCTCCACATCAAGGCTGACTCGAAAGACAACAGCAGCTCATTGGCAAGATGGCAGTTGGTTTGAGACTAGAGGAAGGAACAACGCCCAGCTTTCACTTCTCAGTTTTTTTATGCCTCAGTAACAATATTTCATGGTTCATTGGTGCCATCGCTTCATGTGCCAGTTTTTTTTTTTTCTGACGCCCTTGTTGTTCCAAAATCCTAAATTTCACTGAAATGAATTCTCATTTGGGCTTTAATTTGTGTCTGAGCGAAATGGAAGCAAATTAAAGCCCTGACAATGACAAAAACACTGTCTCCTCCTAAGGGCTGAACATTGCTTTTATTTATTCTTGTTACGCTATTGATTTCCAAGGACAGACCGGTTGTGAGGTTGAAAAATGGTTGAGGAAATTCTACAACCCCTTAGGCTTATGAAACCCTTCCAGATCCATTGGATGAACTTGGAAGTAAATGCCTTTCAAGCTAGAAACAAGGCTGTTGCTCTCACTTCCTGAAATTTTGACATTTTGGAGGTACAAGCTTTTCATCTGACAGGAAATGGGGAAACTGATATTGTATACTTGCACGGTGTTTATCAAGATGGTTTGCTTCCAGGTCAGCTCTATCCTCCTGTATATCATGACAGTGTTATCAGTGCTGAACCGGAAAATGTAGCCTGATCCGCAGGATATCGTGCCGTGGATACTATCAAAGTCACACTCTCCTTTTCCATCCTTTACAATGCGTTCTCTATATGGAGCTGCACGGAGCATCAGTGCAGTGTCACAGATAAAGAAGCAAGACAAAGAGCGCTGTCTCTTGTTCCTGGCTACAAGAGTCATAAGTCAGCGTTCACAGATTCCTTGTGCACTGGAAGGACGTATTTTACAGCTGAAGCTAGCTGAGTTCCCTTGCAGCAATAAAGACAATATGTTTTTCTCTTTACCTACCGAAAAGCTTCATTGAGAGTGTCTGCGCCTCAAGGACTTATTTAATAGTCAGCATATGATAGCTCCATTCACGGGGCCCAAAAATAATGAAGACTGTCATATGACAGCCATTCACTGGCTTTGCTCTTCCTTGTTTTCCTACTAGCCCAAACAGCTCTTGGGCATGTCTTTTGAATAAATCATTGTCTGAGAGCAAAATATTTTTGTCATTTAGATGTTTGGGTGTTGACAGCCAAAACACCGGTTGCATTTGTTTCTCCGAACTGAAGAAAACTTGTTTATTTCAAATTCCTTAAACGACACAAAGGTGAGGTCTGTTGGTTGCTGACTGTTTACCGTTATGGGTGTTACACCCTTCCTGTTGGTTTCAAACCTTTGATTCTGTCAGAGGTTTGTCTCACACCAGGTTCACACATGAGATGAACGGTTCACCTATATCCTGCTCATTGTCTGTTAGACATGAGTAACCACATGTGCTTGAGATTTGATAGGTGGCAAGACAAATCAGGCTCTACGTGCAGCATGAAAAGCTGAAAATATTTAATGTCATGCAGATGAGTATGATGACTGCTGAGTATGAAACAAACAATTGCGACAAAAGATCCAGTTCTCAGATTCTTCCAGGAATTGCATTTCTGCTCCCTCTTTGTCTTTGAATGGAAGGTAGAGAGGAGACCTATTAGGACTGTGATTTCTCAAAGTATATGATCAATCTCTCAGTATCCAAAGGACTTGATAACAGCAATAATTATGGGTGAAAGTGACAGACATTCCTGATTATTTGAAGTAGCCTGTAATATTTTGGCTCCTAACTTTAACTCTAGTATGCTTAAAGGAAAACTCCAAAGTTTTGGGCAAAATACCCTTTTCCTACTTACCCAGACTGAGACAAGATGTTCAATACCATTGCAAGGTTTATTTTTTCACATTGACGGAGCTGGGCTAATGACTCCTGTAGATTTCAAGTTTGTATGCTAAGCTAACACGAAATGCTAACCATCAGAACAGAACCGGTAGACGTACAGAAGTGAAAATGATATCAAACATCTTGTCTCGGTCTGGGTAAGTCAGAAAAAGGATGTTTTGCCCAAAACATTGGAGTATTCCTTTAATATTTAGCTTGCTAGCTTACCTAGCCCATTACATTTTTTAGATACCTGATTATGGATTTAATTGGGCAAAATTAAATGACAATCATGAAATACAAAATGGAAAATAAAATACAGAACATGTCTACACAAACATATGTGGCATTCTTTTTTTTTTTTTTTTTTTTTTTTTTTTTTTGCTGGTGCAAATCAAGAGCAGTGACTCTGTGCTCGTTAAGTGTTAATTTCACTGGGTGCGAGAGGGATTTTGTCCCACCTGCGCCTGTTAATTTCATGATTCACTGTGGTATCACTTGTGCCAGACAGGGCAGTGAGCGCACCGCAGGGGAGTGTCAATAAAAATAGGAGGCGCAGTGAAATCTTCATGTTAAAGAAGACGTTTGCGCCTCTGACTGCCTCTTAGAGCCGACGCAGGTGTTCTGTGCTATTTTCATGGTGTGGTTGGTTTCAGTTGGTGCAGGCACCCTCACACAGACTTCCCCCAAATCACATAAACCGCTTTATATGTATTTGATTATGACAGTAATACCAGTAGGGTAGTGCTGATTCTTCATAATATCTGTCATCCACAACTACTTTATGAGCGCCTTCCCTTATGGTTGATGAAATTCCTGTGGCCATCTGATGGTCAGAGGTATGTTGTTGTTCTATCTATAGCCTCTAAATTGAGGTATGTGGTGCGCACTTTCGAAGTACTGCGCGGTTACACAGGTGTTAACAAATGGGTAGATAAGAAAAAAACCAACCAGCATGAGGCTTTTGCAAATTAAGTACACGCATTCCCGTGCTTTTCTACATACCATACTGGTTGGTTTTAACTTGGTGGGCTATTCTGCACAGCTTCCACGGTTATACAGTGCAACTCATCATCATCATCCTCACTCCTTATTCTCACCCAGAAATGCCAGGTCGCCTGGGCACGACGCCTACATGCACCATCTCCTTGAATTTTTAATTGCAATGGAGAAAGACTCATGGCTGTGACGAACAGCATGGTGTGGTAGTGCAGAATCATGGCTTTAATTGGAAGTGGGAAATGTGGTGTTTCGTGTATTTTTTTTTTATTTAATTATTTTTATGAAAACCCTCTGATTTCCACATTCTTCTCTGGTTAATCAAAATAAGTGGGCTCCCTCAGTCATGTAAACAGCATTATTATAGAGAATGAGTTTTAAGGTGCATTATGCAAAATTGCTGAGGATCGATTGAAACAAGGACCCGTTAGACTCAGCTGACAAAAAAAGTGGAGTAAACATGCAATCTAATCAGTAAGTCGGGTTGGCAATGAGAGCCATGTAGACTCAACCATCAAATAGCATGCTCATTCCATTTATTTTGTTGAGTTTAAAAGGTCCTCAATTCCAGGGCGTAGTGCACCTTTAAACAGACTATTGTTTTACTTATAATATTGCCAGAAGTGGAAATAAGCGACCAACGAAATAATAGAAACGAGTTTTATTGTACCTCACAGTTATCTGACACTGCAAATTGTTGTTGTGTAAATTGTCATCACCCAGGTGATCATCAGGCATCATTATGCATGGAAAACATGGTGACCAGGCGTTTGCTCTCTGATTTGATTGGTCATGCCTGATGCCGGCCCCTACCATACCTACATATTTTTCTCCTAATCCATCCATTTCTTTACAACTGTGCTACTGGTATGCCTCCACTATATCACTGATTCTGGTTGTGAAATTACCAAAAAGCCACACCCAGACGAGCTTGCAGCATTGCTTCCGTCCTGTTCCTTGACTTACGAAAAACAGAACGCACCCTTTGAAATGACCACCAGTAGCGACGGTTGATACAGCAGAACTGTGCAAAAACAAAGTGGTTGAGTTTGGTCTGCATGTACAGATAAGAGCAGATTTACTGTACCACACAAACATCTTGTCTCCATTTGGCAGACCTCTGCAGTGACACTTGTGTCTAGGCGTCCTCCTACTCAAAGATCTAGCACAGGATCTCAGAAACAAGCTCCCTCTGCTGGCTTTTTACTTACCTCTGACATTTTAACTTCACTCCTTTGTCTTTTTCACCCTTCTATACTGCTCTCTTTATCCTTTGCTTCTGTTCTTATTTCTTTTTCTCCCCTGTATTAATAGACTTCATGTGGCCTGGCTAACCAGCAGAAACCAAAGTAGAAAAGAGCATATGTATAAACACACACTGACATCCACACACACATTGCTGTGTCTAGCCGTTTGCTCATTAGAGCAAATTATATCAACACACCAAAGCTGGGGCACCTTCCTACCTTACTGCCTTGAAAAGAGACCATTACTTTTATTCTTGGAAATGTGTTCAGCGTTTTGACCCCAGCTGTGTGGTTTGCAGTTAATGTACCAAAGAAGAGAATAAAAGCCGAGTGTGTTTGTGTGATTATTCAACATCAGAGCTGCAGATGAGTTGTTCCACATCCACTGGCCTTTTTTTTTTAATGAGCGTTGGTGGTAGACGATAGTGGTTAAGCACAGTATGTGGCACAGTGCGATCTGCTCAATTTGTCCTCCTAGGGGTTGGGGTGGCTGTCTGAAAGATGGAGATGAAACCATGAAGAGTTTGCCTCAAGAATAATATGAAGTATGAGGAATCTTGTTCCTTCTCTTTTTCAGTATGTCCAGTTTCCCGATTTTGGAGACGTACTTTGTGACACAAGATGTACTTTTACATGTTTTGTACGATTACACTTTTCTGTTGTCGATTTTTCTCGAGCAGCATCTGAGGTTCAGTTCTCCTCATTTGACCTGTCAGAAGGGGCACCATCGATTGCAAAAATAGCCACCATCAATTTAAAACATCACTCGCATTTCAATTTTGTCCTACAATGTCAGCGAATCTCTCACTTTCATTGTCCACCAAAAGTCAGTAGTTTCAGACTCAAGATTTCATCCAAAGAGCAGTGTAGAAATTATTCATGATCTGGTTTGTGCTGCAGGCCAGGAAACCTCCCCAGAAATGTCAGTAGCTTCCTCCTCAGTGACTTTGCTGACCAAATCTCATCTCAATCTGAGTGAGACACAGCTGATGACAGCAGGAAGTTTATGCATTCACTATCAACATTTTGAAAACCAATTTGGAATGCTCCGTTGTGTTGCTCCCGGCCAGCTCAAAGGCCATTAATCATATATCATTGTAGGTCAGCATAAATTTTTCATCCGGTGTTCTTGGAGCTGTGAGGTATTGCGGTCTGAGTCACATGTCATGCCAGTTCCCTCACTAAACCACAGGTTGATGGTTGATTGTTTTTTATCTCTACAACTCTTCAGAATATCTGAGAGGGTGAGATGCAGCGTAACGCAATCAGCAGTCCCTTTCCCCCCGCTTTGATAAAAAGTCTACGTAAATGCTGTCCAGATGAAGAGCTGAATTCCACACACTACAGCCTGTATGGCAGCTTCAGTTGAATTAACTTAAGAGGACTGCCACGTAAGACAATCTTTTTTTATAGCGGAGCAAATTGTCCGCAGTAAAAGGGGTGAGAAAGCTGGATTATGTTCCATTACGATCCTCCTCAATGAATAATACAATAGGGCCCCCGGGACCAAATGGAGATTGGGCTCATCTTTTCATGTCCGTCTTCCATTTGTCCATTTCCACTCGGGGAGGTGCTGCCAGAGAGCCTTTCTTGCTCGGCCAGTCATTCCGCCTCACACAGAGGCTGAATGAGGCCAGACGTCCTCATGGCAGCGCTGATCCACCGCCTTGCTGACGCCGGAGCATTCGTCCAGGGACGTCATGGCATTTGACATCCGAATCTTTTGTCCCTAGACATGACAAATGTCACCTATTCCTCCTGCAGGCTAAAATGGATCCAAAGCATCTTTGTTGTAGGATGACCTTTCAGGAGTCGTTGAACAATAAACTCTTCCCTTTTTTCTTTTGCAATCTTCTGTGAGCTGTCTTTCAGCCAAGCGCTAACAAAAGTCGTGCCAAAATTGTGTGGAGAAGGAAAAGTTTGGCAGTGTGATGTGAGATAAGTAGCTGACAGATGAATCAAACTTGATAAGATCGCGACAAAGGCATTCAGAGAATTTTTTTTCCCCCTCCCGCTCTCTCTTGTTATCAATGCCCAACTCCATCAAGATGAAAGAACTGCAGTCCTGCTGATCCATCATTTAATTGAGGAGATTATGCTTTTTCCAATCAGACTTGGCAGTGACAGCGAGATGATAGAGGGGTCTCTCATCAGACGGAGGCGCAAGCAAGAAAAGAAGATAATGAATATCATTGAAGCATTGTCTGACTTTGCACTTTCATCAAAGCTCAGATTCAGTAGGCAAGTGCAATATGAGAGGACGTGAGGATTCTACCATCAAGCCATTAGTGCCAGTGCTGTGGGTTTGCATGCTTATGGTGAAATCCAAAGTGTTTGACATAGAGGAAGCTTAAGTGTCATGGTTGAAGACATCATGTTTTTGGAGATTGTATGTTGTACAATCTGCTGCACGCAGTCGCTTTTCTGTACATTTGGTTCCTCCATCTGTTTTGGTAAGGTGAACAGTTAGTAATGCCCATCTGCAAACCTTTACCTTCTTTATATTACCTACACTGGTAAATGGAATATATTGATAAGTAGGGGTGTAGATCACAAGATTCATCATGATATGATATGATATTATATTGATTTTTTGGACAACGATACGATATTTGCTGATATCACAAAGTCTGCCACGATACGTTTTCGATGCAGTTCAATTTAGGGCTAGCGATCAATATGAGACGATATGCTGATTTATTCCAGAGAGGGGAGTAAATATCCTCATTGTCTTTTTCTTGGCTGCTGGCCATTATCTGCCTGGCGCTGCACTGTTTGAAAGCTTAGGAAGGAGGTGCATTTGGACGGAAATGATGACGTCGTGCACAGATTTCAAAATAAAGGCGTATCTTAATGATAAGGATCAATGTTTTCACTTTGATGATATTGGATTGTTGATCATTGAATCAATATATCAATCCCGATCGATGGATTGTTAGACCCCTACTATACAACATATATACACTCTGAGACACTTTCACAGGGACATGGATGTCCCTCTGAAAACGTGAATATGATGCTGTATAAGCTCTAAATTTCTAATTTTCCATTTATTTTAGGTCTACAATTGTTCAGTTGTCTTTTCTGAATACTGTTATTATTATGCATAATGTCAAAATGTTGCAAGTTATACCTTTTTCCTTGTTCACATGTATCCATATTAACATATCCTAACACTGAAATTGTCAATTGTGGTATGTTTACTATCCCCCGTTTTTATTCTACTCATTTATACTCTATACTTTATACTTTCATTGTATCCTATTACTGTTTGCTGCTGCACTGACCCAGTTTCCCCATGGGAAGAAGTAAGGTTATGTTTTATCTACTCTTAACTCACCACCTCCATGTCTTTTTTTCCCAGGGAGCTGTTAGGTCCAGACTTCACAGAGACCCACTACACAGAAGATGGGCATCCGGTGACCGTGGCCACCAATTACACTGTACGTCAGTAGTAGTTTATAGTGATTTGTCTGTGCTCTGTCCCTCTTCTTCACTCACAGGCTACTCTCTGTCACTGAGGGTTATTTTCCTGTTCGCTCTGTTTGCATTATTATAAAATTAGAAAACATAATGCATTTAAAACATTTTTACACTAAACACAGCCCTGCTAGCACAACCTAGTTGGTACTAAAATATTCGCCTGAAAAAATGACTGTTTGGCAGCATAAATTAGCCATTGCAGGTACAAACACACATTGTGATACACACAGTGGGAGAGTGAACTGTTATGAGCACTGAGTGAATTTAGTAAATTCCAGCCTTTTTTCATGCAAACACACACTGCCAGTACCTGTACATAGCCTTACAATATGTTCCCCTGGGCTGTCCTGTTAATGCTGAAGTGCTGTGGTAAAACAGTGATATCATTTGCCATATTATGCTTTAATCCATGTGGTGGCATAAATGCCTCCTAGTTTGTATGCCAAGATCCAACTGGTTGATATTTGTTTGAATTAGGGCCGTGCACACAGAGGACGTACTTGCGCATCGCGACGCCACTGTAGTTGGGATCCGACGTCATTTAAAAGTGAGGAAAAAAAGGACGGCATTTCACCGTTGCTATGACAACACGTGACATTGCGGCCAGCCACTTACCAGTAGTAGGTATCATCCGTCCACATAGTTGCTAACTGGAACTGGATCATGTCTCTCTCAGAGCTTTGTTTTGCTGCTGGATTATAATAATTTTTTGATCTTTCATCAGACACTGCCGTGATTAAACTCTCCTCCGACATAAATAACCGGCTGTTTATCAATATTTGTCCCTCCCCTTCTCTTTTGTGATTGGTCGCTTGTGGTAAAACTGACAGTGATGAGCACTGTGTCCCAGCAAAAGTCGAACGGATTTCAACTTTGTGCGGCATCCAAAAACAGTGAGCAACTCCCTGCAAAACATGAACACCAGCAGCGCCCTGCGTTCAAAAATAGTGAGATGCAATATATATTGATATTTTATCAATATTGTGATATGAGACTAGATAGATAGATAGATAGATAGATAGATAGGTACTTTATTGATCCCGAGGGAAATTCAAGACTAGATATCGTCTGAGATTTTGAATATCGGAATTTCATGATATGGCAGAAGTATTGTTTTTTCCTGGTTTTAAAGGCTGAATTACAGTAAAGGGAGGCAAGTTCCTGAATTTATTAGACTGTTGTAGCTGCTCTGTTGTTTGCTTCTACCTGCTTAGTCATCATATCCACATTACTAATGCTTGTTTACCAAAAACCACTTGTATGTGAATAGCTTATGAAAGCACCAGTAGTCATACCAACAATATCGTCACAATGTCGATATCAAGATATTAGGTCAAAGATATAGTAATATTTGATTTTTTCCAGAGTGCCCAGCCCTAGACGCGAGGTAAAAAGACGTCCATCTGACGCCTGTTCACGCTGGGAAACAATTAAAAAATAGTGCGATGAAATTCAGACATGTCCTCTTTGTGAACAGGCCCTTAAACTGTGCTGTCTGGTGTCTGAGTGCACACTGGAGTTCCCTTCTGCAGGCTTCTAGGGCGCTGCACTGTGCATGGCAAAAGGCATTACACACAAAGGATTGAACACACAGAGCCTGGCTCTTATAGAGGTGCTCCAGTCAAGCACCTTATAAATAATCAGGGAAAGCCAGTGAAGAGCGCTTCTTTCTATCTGTCCACGCGCTCCATGAGATGCTTTAGGAGTGGTGCTGTCATTTTCCTGGGGATCTGCTCTGTGAAGAGGCGGGTTTTTATATGTGTGGATCCAACAGCCTGAACACGACCTGCTCCAGAGCAGTTTAGCTGTGGCCAAAGTTGCCATGGCGATGCACTCCACTTGAAAGTCTGGAAACCCAGGGTTGAACCCAAAGTTAGCTTGCCACCCCACTGATCTTACTTTGTGAGACAGGCCTGGCGGAGGCTAAATATGTCAAGCTTTTTAAAGGGACAAATCACCTAAAATACAAAAAAAAAAAAGATGAATAATTAAGCAGCAGCAGCTCTTTCCAAAAACAATGACACAGATATGCAGCATGATCAACAGCCCTCACCAGTTTGTTGGTGTTCTTTGGCAGGAAATAGTTCCTGACGAAATTCTTCACCCCCAAAGGCTGTGGATTATGCCAGGTATCTGTGGCATTGTTTTTGGAAAGTATTGGGTTTTTCACATGTAAATTTTTGGCGGTTTGAGTTCCCCATCCAACCTCATTGTATTGGAGTGAAGAGCGTGAGACAGAGTGGAAACCTCCCCAAATCACACAGTAACTGTCTGGATGTATAGATTGCGCAAGGAGTACGAGGAAAATTATTTTTGTATTTTAAGTGAACTGCCCCTTTAAGTTTTCCTTTCTTTCAAAAGACAGTTCATAGGAACATTCCATAGTGTTTGCTTTCAGAATCAAATTCCTAGAATTAAAGGAACAACAAACTCGGTGGATCCGGGGAAGAATGGAAACAGTTCAAGCAAACACCACAGCTTAGGCAAGTCAGCCAAATACAACCAGTCTCGCTAAGTGTTTGATGCATGAGGAGGCCAAGTTTAATTTCAACCCAAACAAGCTAAAAGTTTTCACAAAATAACATCACGGCAGGGTAAAAAAAAAATCATATTAAAACAGTTCTGAGAGTTGTTGTGAACTGATATCGGACACATTTTTAGGTCTTGATTTCATAAAACAATACGGACAGTCGTAATGGACAGCAGACTTTTCATTTCGGTGCTATTTTATTATAATACACGGATTTTCAACCTTGGTGCAGGCTGTGGCATCAACATATTGTCAACCTCAGAGTGACTACTGGGATTCATTTTGGCAGCCTGTATTTCTAAGATAGGGTGACATCATTCTGTATCTTGCTGCGAAATCTAACTTTTTCATGTTTAATTTGCATTTTGACAGCATGAAAAAAGAAAATGGATTATACTCACAAATATTGTAGTATATAGAATAAGCAGGGAAAAAAGTTACTGAAGTTAGAATTTTTTAGAGATGTTACCAACAGTCACAGTATCTTATTTAAATGTGGATTATTAAGTCTGAATTAATTCAAACTGAAATAAAAATACAGCGTCCTCCTCAGGTGGTTTTTTTGCAGTAATTTCAACAACCAGGCACAGCACTGATGTCTCTTCACTTACTCTTTTTGTCGAAAACTCACCACTCTGTTGCTTTTGCTCTCTGCACCCACTGATAGACAGCACAGAGAGCCTTTTTTCCCTGGGGGGGTTGGCAGAAGGCATTGTGGGAATCGCAGGAAATCGCTAACTAGTCAGATGAGCCAGATTGCGAATGGGTATGCCAAAAATTGAAACACTTCATCATGAAACAACTCCTGGAATGCACCAAACATCACAGACTGCTGATATCTAAAGGTGGAAATTTCCTTTAGTCATGTTCATTACGGCGATGCAGGAGGCATCAGGATGGCATGGGGCCGCCGCCGTGAGCGATGCATAAATTATGAGGCACTTTATTAACATTGTCGATGGCATGTCAGACAAGCTGTGGATGGCAGGTTGGAGTGCAGGTCTCGTCAGCCAGGTTGAGTGTGTATTAAAGGAAACAGCGGCAGTGTGAAAGGCTGCGAGCGGCTGCGAGATCTTTGGAACCGGCAGAGTTGCTTTCAACTCTCAAAAAAAAACATTTTAAAAACCCTGAAATGCTCTAGAGCACATGTTCATGCACGCACACAAATATACACACATACACAGATAAAGGTGTTATGGTGCAGAGATAATAGACACGCACCAATTATACACACTCGTAAAGGAAGGTCTTATGATGCAGACGTGCACAATAACAGACAGACACCGACACACACACGCACACACTTAGTGATGCCGTTCGCGCACAGACACCTAAACACCTCCTCCACTCTTCCTGCAGCCTCATTTGAAAACTTGCCATGGTTGAG
>OMKZ01000918.1:14505-25504 GCA_900302535.1 Neoniphon sammara
CCCCAATATAGATCTGCAGCCGCGGGAAGATTTCAGCCTCAAGGTCCCTCTGTGGGTCGTTCGGTTTAGGCAAAATATCCTTTTTCTGACTTATTCACAGTGAGACAAGATGGACATAAGGGCACATTCTCTCTTCATATCCCTGCCATAACTCACCAATCAGTCTTTAACGGCTTAATAAGTGGTATGTCCCTGAAAGGGTCCAGGGGTTCTGGAAACTGCAGCACATAACCAGTGACAGAGAGACCAACAACGTCCCATAATACCAGTAATGTCTTTCACAAGAGTGAAATCACAACTATTTACAACTTCACTCTTCCATACAATGGTCAAGAAAATAAAGGAAAAGCACCACAGGTAGTGCCAAATGAAAGAACTCAATAAAACAAAGCTTGAAACTGTCTAAGGTCCTGACTAATGAAACAGAAGCAGCAAACAAAAGCCTATCTTCTCTAACTACAAATAAAGGGCTTAAGACGAAGCTTACACAGGGTGGCACATACCTCTAACCTAGTGTATAAAACAGAGGCAGTCCCACGGGTGCGTGTAAAGAGTACCCCGTCTTACCTGGCCCTTTCCCTAATTAGATTACCAAGATTTAACTGCCAAGAACCAAATCAACACAGAGACTAACAAATCTCAACCACAGGGTTGGAGAAGAATCTTTGTAGATGTGTCACATCTTGAGGTATTTCAACCCATAACCTCTTAAAGGAATACAACAACTCTTAGTGAGACTGTTGATCAGCTGAGCCGCTCAATGTTCATCCATGTGTCTCTGGTAGATTATTGGCTCCAGTGCTCCATGCTAACATACGCTATGTTGAGTGATTGTCGGTGACAAGAATAATCCAAAGATTAACCTTTTACTAATAAAAAGGTATTCATTTTTATTAGATGGCTTGTAGATCACAAGTGAAAATGGAATATGATTTTCTCAATGTATTTGATGTAACTGCAAGTATTTTTTGAACTGTTTCAGTTGGTCAACCGCAGATTCATCCACTGACCGGTGATTTTTAGCTGAACGCAGTCTCTCATAACTGAGCACCTTCACTTTCTTTTGAAACTAAACAAGTCAGGTTCGAAGAGAAAAGTCTTGCTAGTTTGGTGTAAGGTCATCTTTTTTGGAGGCAGATTTGTCCAGAATTGTGACTGGCTGTTAATCCACCAATCACAGCCCGTATTCGCACTGACGTACTCTCTCCACTAACAGTGTCACAGAAAACAACAACAGAGAAATGACACCTCAGTTTTCATCATTCCCAGTTTGAACACAATTTATTTCCTTATTATTTCCTTCAATCAACAACCATCCAGATAATTTAACTTTCGCAGCTGAGGCTATGTGGAGGGGTTGACTAATTATTGCTTTACCTCAGCCGGAGCCACCGTGGGCTCTCTGCCGGGACAGAAGCCAAGGGCCGGGCCAAAAACAGTAGCTCTGGCTACTTGGCCAGTATTGACAATATTGACCGGAGCTTATTTGGCGACAAGCAAGTCGCAGTTTTCAGCTCATTGTCAGAGTGCTGCAGTGTTGCTTTATGTCCTTACTCAAGTTATATATCTGTAAATTAAAGTATAGTCAGCACAGTTTGACTCTAGAATCAGATATTTTGCTTCCTCAGCTTGTCTTTGCCTCCCATTGTTGTCTATGTCTTGCTATTAGGCCTAAGCAGGCTGCATTAGGTCTTTGTGCATGATTGTCATCAGCTTAGGCTAGATACTGGAAATTACTGGAAATTTTGAATTTACAATTGATGTACTTTGGTTTGCTCCCTTAAGCTGTTATATTTATTACCTTCACAGGGAAAACAGGTGGTGAGCTTGAAATTAGCACTCAGCAAGTTTTCAGTGTTTTTGCAAATTGTGCAAATTTTACCAATCTCCAACACAATTTATTATAGTATTTAGCTGTGTATAATTTGAAATAACTTAATATTCAAATAACTGTACAGCTGCTACAAATTCTCATTCTCTCACGTTTGAGGTAATGCTAGAGGCCTACTGTTACTCAGTATAATGTATGTATGTATAAGTGTTAGCATAGAGCCTGCTGCAAAAGTGTTAGCGTGGAGCACTGTAGTCATTCATCAGTCGAAGAGACATAGATACCAACAGGACAACTTGGGGTCTTCACATAAAGGTGCACTATGCAAAATTGAGGGTTATTGGGGTAACGACCAATTAGACTCAGCTGACAAACAAACATGTAATAGTCACATCTTAATTAAAGGAATACTCCAACAATTCTCTCAAGCATAAGAACATACATCCTTGTACTATCATTATGATGGCCTTCTATTGACTACATTACCCTATCCACTAGTCTTAAAATGCTTTAAGTCGGATGTCTAAACCCTGACCTGGAACCCTACCCTACATCAGACCCCTCAGTGCTACCTTATAGGAATACTCTCACATGTTGGGCAAAATACCCTTTTTCTGACATATAAAAACTGTGACAAGATGTTCGATACCATTTTCACCTCTGTACGTTCACTGTTTCGGCTCCTATGGGTATCATTTCATGTTAGCTTAGCATAAAGACTTGAAGTCTACAGGAGTCATTAGCCTAGCTCCGTCAAAGTGAAAAATTAAAGCTTACAGCAACTCCGAAGCTGTCTTAATTACACAATGTATCGTGTATTACATGGTAATAAATACACGTCTTGAAAATTTTTTTTAAAGCGAGTTTAGATGGTAACCTAGTTCCTACCATCTATAGTTCCTACCATCTATCTTCTCCAAAAATGACTCTCGTTTAAAAAAAAATATTCCAAGACGTTTATTTCAAATATAAACGACACTGTGTAAATAAGACAGCTTCAGAGTTACTGTAAGGTTTATTTTTTCACTTTGACAGAGCTAGGCTAATGACTCCTGTAGACTTCAAGTCTTTATGCTAAGCTAACATAAAATGCTACCCATTGGAACCATACCAGTGGACGTACAGAGGTGAAAATGGTATCAAACATCTTGTCTCAGTCTGGGTATGTCGGAAAAAGGGTATTTTGCCCAAAATGTTGTCCTTCAAGAAAATGTACAATAATGACTATTGTAATCAGGTGTCACTCTCACCACTATTATCTCCCATCTGATCAAATAGAGGTCCTTGGTCTAACGTGTCTATTCAGAGGTCCATGAATGAAAACCTCTTAGAGTCCTTGATGTAGACTGCATTGAAATTGTTGGAAATTATTACACAATAGACAAGAATTTTGAAAGTAAGGAAGCCATATTTTTATGTATTTTTCAAACTAACTTGGCCCGTCTTCATATAGAATTCAGATGGATAATGGAATGAGTTTTTAATAAATAACCTGCATTGAATTGCTGGCGTGCTGCTTCATACTGGAGTATTAGTTCCACACAATTGCCCAATATTTAAATTGAGCATAAGTGCATTTGTAATTAGATAATTTGACAGCTATTTAGAGCAGATTTGGGTGATATGCAAATTAACTGGATAAAAAGCGTCCCAATGACTTGATTTTTCTGGCAGCGCTTACTCCTTTGACTGTCATTTTTTGACTGTCCTTTGACAAGCTCATTTACAAATAAACCATTGATATGAAGTTATACAGTACATATTGTGGAGATCTGTCTCCTTATAAACCCATTGATATAAAGTTTTAAAATGTATATTACACAGTTAGAGATCTGTGTCCTTATATCCATGAACCATTGCGTTATTGGGTCATCTAGTTAGTTTCAATTGTGCCCACAGTGTCCACAGTTCTCTTGGAAGAAGACTGAGACTCGCATTTTAAGGCGTCTCTTTGCAGTTATTTGGTACCACCCCCCTATGCATTTCTCTCACTTTTCCAAACGAACCAAATTAAAGGAGGAAAGAATCCAGAGTTTTAATAAACATCAAAACATGCTTGGTGTACAGTCATGCACCCTGACTCCCAGACAGGATCCCCTGTAATGGCTATGGTCCCTGCATGAGTTGGTCAGCACTTGACAATGGTTCTGTCCACCGGTTTACAATGTACACCTTCACAGATAGCAGGTAATTTCCCTCCATAACTGAAACAAGGCATTATGAGCTCTCTTTGACCATATGTGCCTCACATCCAGCACATCTAATAAGACTAATGTGAGCTCTCGATTGGCAGGGAAAGTTCGTCCTGACAATTGATTTGTACATTGGCTCTGAAGGAGCTTGTACCACCACCGCCACAGTTCAAATAAATGAGCTAATTTCATGCTCTGATGGGCTGACAGGGACTTTTAAATAGTCAAGGATTGACACTTGTGCACAATTTCAACCTCGCTCTTTAAAAAAAAAACAAAGTGTAGATAATTTATTTCTTCCATGTTGGTGCTGATAGATGTTGTTACTCCTTGACATCGCATCCTGAGAAGTGATATGTCTGTTTTAATGTCACGGGTGAAACTGAAATGGAACGGGTGAATGGATAGTGTTAATTTCTTTTGTTCGGCCTCTTTCAGGTACAGTCTAGACTGTACCACAGCAGAGTGACCTTTTTCTGTACACATGAATGCGTGGCGTGAGCAGAGCAGGAAGGCTTTTGACACTCCATTGTTTAAGTCTTTCTAACTTTTTATGTAGTTATTATTTCTTGACAGAGATTGATTCAAACCCTCTATGTGAGCTCAGTTTTTAATACATCCACCAGTTGAAAGCGGTACTTTAAATCAAAGTACTCTGGTGAGATGAAACTGTATGTTTGGTAATGAAAGTGGTGTGCTTAGGTTTAAAAAAAACAAAAGAAAAACACATCTTATCATTTTCTTAAGCGTTTTTTTCCCAAAGAAATTTAACTAAGTGCTTTTCCAGTAGCGTTGATGCCTCAAATTAACGCTTGGAGCTGCCGAGTACACAGTCTTCAACTGCTGGCCACTGAGAAGCTCTACTGAAGCAGTAGGAGGTTAGATGCCTTGCCCAAGGGCACTGTGACAGCAGTTGTTGAGGCCGAATGGATAGGATCTGCAATCATAGGCTGCCGCTGCCCTTCCACGGTTCAAAAAGACACTGTGGGGAGTAGACTAAAAGAAAATGTCATGGTTTTCTATTCAAACAGAAAGCATTCAATTACAAATGAGCTTAAAGGATGGGGGGGGTGGGGGAGGTTAAAAATAAAAGATAAGCTGTCAAGTGACACCCACCATGCTATCATAATCTATGCTGGAATTCTAAACAAAAGATATGTTTTTTTTTCCCAGCCGCGTGTGGATGTTACTTATCGGGGCAGTGTCGAGATGTTGGCTCTCTGTGATAACAAGTCTCAAACAGAGTGACTCACTCAAATGCCATCCGAGCGGCTTTGATTTCACAGCCTTGTCCATCACACCCCCGAGCGTCCTGCCTTCACCCATTAAAGTTCCTCAAATTCTGCCTCTTTTGTCGGAAGTCAAGTTAAATTCTTTTAAGAGCCTCAACCTGACGTTTCAGTGGCCGAGCTCCAGTATTCACCCAAACACAATTACGCTTTGGGGGAGCTTTGCACATTTCTATCGATTTGTCATACCCGTTTGTCAAAGGCAGTGAGCGACATTTCTACGAGCTGTTGTAGTCATGAAACATGAGTGCCTCGCCGGCTTTAGGGACTCTTTCCCTACTAAATCGATCCAGCAAATCAATTCATCATTAGATTCACTGGAGGCACGTCTGCATAAACATTATCATAGTTTTTTAATGCTTTCCTCAAGATGGATATGAGATATTGATTCCGGCTCCCTCCCTTCTTCTCTTTCAGGATCACTGTTTCTACCACGGCCACGTAAGAGGACACACAGAATCCTGGGTAGCTCTCAGCACATGTTCGGGAGTAAGGTACAGTAACTAGCAGACCAAGAAAATGAATGTTTGCTTTGGTTATAGTTGCACCAAGGAAATTCATGTGCATATTTTGATTTTAATTCAGTACTCAGGCTTGAAGTAACAGCGTTGGGGGTGGTCAAGGTCCCACCCCCAACATTTGTCACTCATTTGATGAGCTGTGACCTTGCCTTAGGCTGAGGTAACAGGCAGCTGTAAAGCCTACACAGATGTTGAAAAATCAGGCATTGAACGCAGCCGATCTACAGTAAAAAAGGAACTACTGGTGTTCACTATGCTTTCCAGCATTTTACCTTCACTTTTCTTTCTTTTCTTAATGCTTTCTTCAGTTGCTGTTGCAATATGAGACATTGGTCCAGTCATGCTTGTCGACCTCGGATACGATGGAGGTTCCTCACTGACCACAGCTGCATGAACAAAAACATAATAACATAACATATAAATTTAGTTCAATTTTGTTATTTTTTTTTGTAAACACATTCTCAATTTTAAGATTTAATGTAGCCTGTCCCAGATTTTCCCTACCTTTGAATAAGTGGGGAAGGTCACGGGGTCTTAAGGAGCTGTCAGTCTGGAGAGAATTTAATTAATCCGGAGAGTTTTTAATGTTCCGTTTTGGTCTTAATGCTGTTTGAGAAGCTTGTCCACCACAGCAAATATGGAATTCTGTGGCTAAAAGTGAATACTTATCATGAAAGTGACTTCCTTCCTACCTTGGATGTGTTGTATCGGCCCCCAGGCGTGTTTTATGCAGGCAAATGGGGGTTAAGACATGAACACACCGGGTCACAGCCAGACACAGGCTGATAATGTAGAATATATCTTTCTTATTTATATATATTTTTGTAATTTCCAAAAAGTTGCATACTGCAGCTTTAAAGTTTGCCACTGAGCCTTGAACTTGGTCACAGTACATTTGGATTTAGAGTTTGGTATTACAGTGGAATGGTGCCGCAGGCAGGGATATTGTCAAAACGGAGGAAGTTCAACCTGAATTGTCAGAACTTGTCTTCTAACTAGACTTTGTTATTGGATTCTTTTTTCTTTTTTTTTTCTTTATTAAAGACCCCCAAGCGAGTCTGGATTCTCATGAAACTCACTAATTTGATCCTCTTTGAGAATCACGGCAGCAGTTTGAAAAGTCTTTAAATTTTCACTGCCTCGGCCAAAATTTAATGTGGAACGCCTTGCATATTGAGCACTCAGAATGTAGCTTTCTCCTGGCAAGGATGCTTTTCTTGAGGGGAGAAAAATGTGCACCCTCCCCAAAAATATATTCATGAATTTGATCCAGCCGAAGAGAATTCTAGGTTGATTGGTTTTTAGTAGGAATTAATTTAAAAGCCAACTCAGCAAATCCAACATAACAGATAAGAGCCTCAGCAAGCTTTTTTTGGTAACAATTGGTTTATCTTCATTAATTTGTATCTGATACAGTCTCATTTAGCGCTGACACGTTCATCGAAACTCATTTCAGTTTCTGTCCTTATCTGGGAAGGTAGCCAGATGCCGCTCGGTGACAACAGGTTTGATGGGAACAGAAGGGACGTGAGGGGGAATTGAGATCTGTAACCCGGCAGAATGTAAATGCTTTTTAAATGTCCAGTCATGGAAGGAGTTGGCCAACTTATTCACAGAAGTCTATTCTCAAAGACAAATCCAAATCCAAGTTATCTTTGACCCTGAAGTTTCATTCATGTATGGTAAATAAAAAGATGGGTAAGCTATGCCCTCCTGTCGGTTATTATCTTAAATAGCCACCAATATAAACAGAAATAAATTATATATTTTTAAAATAGCATTAGTTTTAGTTTCTGTTTTTACCTGTATAAAGGTCTTGAGTTCATTTAACTTAGATCAGTTTGATAGTCCTAAGTATTATTACGTTTAAGTAAGTTTGATACTTCATTTTAGTTCATTTAGGCGGGGTTACCCTTCTTTGCCGTATCCCAGGTTTTATCACACAGCATCAAGCTTAAAGAGGTTATTGTTCATTTGTTGCAGTTAATGAGGTTATTTTCCCTGGCAAAGTCATGCGGGGGGAAATGATGATGATCAATGCATGTAGCCGTTTTGACTTTACGTTTCACATTCGGCTAATGCTCTTATCCAAGGTAACCTGCAACGAAGTCAACAGAAAAATAAGCTTCAGTTCCTATATCATTAACATTACAAGCAACCAAGAGTGAGGAGGTCATGTCGCCCTTTTCCTGCTGAATGATCCCTCCTGTCTTCAAACTCTGCTTGGTATAAAAAGACATAAATCTCTCCTATCTCTCTCCTTTGCTCTTACCCTGTTTCTATTCTCAGCACTCGCTTGGATTGTCACCGGAATATTACATAGGCACTTACTGACCTTTGCACTCCTTAATTCTGGTTTCTTGTAATTTTGTGGTGATCTGGGAATTGAAAGTTATTTCACTGTTGACCTCTCTGATAAGAGCATCAGCTAAAAGCCGAAGATGTTAAAGGAGGCAAATGTAAGGGAGAGGGCCTGCGCAATATTTGTGACCCTAAAAATGATCACGCCAGCGTGAGATAGCAGGAGAAAAGTAAGAGCTAAGAGAGAGAATTGAGGTATTTTCATTCATTCTGTGGTACAATGTGATGTACTTCTTAAAGCCATAATGGAAGAGCTCCTTCAAGGGTCAGTTTTTATGCTCTGACAACTTTGAAAATTTCCTTTGCTAAGCAACAGTTATTTGTTGTACACTGTGCTTTCAGAAACTACCTGTGCCAACAGCCTCTGTAGCAAAGCTTCTTTTATAAAACGACACTGATTCCACAGTCCGTCCTGCAGGATTTCACACGTTTCTCTAATTACCGAGATTGTGATTATTGCAACAGCTGTATGCTTGATTGTGATGAGGCTCTTTTGAAAAATTGGAAGGCAATTTAGAGCGTTTTCTGTGTTTATTTGTGGTATAACCATGGGGATTGGTGGGAATGTGACTCGAAAAACAAAGATGTAATGGTTTGCCTGTGAAGGGGTTTGATGAGACCATTTATTCTGCTACAGTTCCAATGGCATCAAATACCCCTTAAAAATCATTTCCCTAAAGGATTAAGGGTTTTTCTGAGGTATGGCCAAATTGCATGATCCTGCAATGTTTGCAGGGATGCTCATGATTTTGTGAGAAGAAAAATCTCATAATTGCAGAAATAACTAGTTGCTTTGAAGTTTGGACACTGACTTTTGTTCAGGTTTCAGCCTTTCAGCCCTGTCTTGTTCTTATCTGCACTTCTCTGGCAGTTATGTGTATTTTTATTTTAAAGCCTGATGGCAACTTTCATGCCTTAGCAAGGTGTTTTATATTGACTCAGTATGAATTACATGGTTTTAGTGAAAATTGTGAATCAGCCTCGCCCACATAATTACCTCAGAGAAAACCTATTTGCTAAAAACCACGGCTCCAAGGTAAACCGTGCCCATATAGTAGGTCAGTGTGGATGAACAGAATAGTGCACACATCCCTTTCACAGAAACCAATTTGGTTCCCTTTGTACATATTTTAGCTGCTGTGAAATAAATAGGGACTTTGACAAAAGGTTCACAGGCAAGGTGAAATACTTTTCACAGACACTTCAAATGCATCTTAAGCTACAGCCAGCAGAGCTCGCATGAATCATTACTCTTCCAAGGTCATGACAGAGATGGATATTCAACAGAAGTATAATCCATGTAACGATTTCTTTCAGAAATTGTTTGCTTCCTCCATCTTTTATGTTCATTTTCTTAAACCAGACATTCTCAAAGTAGGGCCCCCAGGGGTTGTGGAGGGAGGGTCCAGTCGTCCTTGAGTAGGGTTGCAAAATGACGAATAATTCCACTAGAATTTTAGTCACTAGAAATGAAACACTTATTATCCTGGGTTTTCTACAATTCTATAATTCATTACAAAACCAACAACTAAAATGGTCCCACTGGGGTCTGGTTGAGGGTCCTTCATATGAAAATGTTGTTCTGCTCATATAAAAACTATCAAGAGGCTTTAGACTTTAAGGTTGCCGCTCTGTTCCACTCTATTTATGTCTCCATCTTTGGTGCTAAGTATTCATGGCTAATGAAAGACAGAAAAAGACAAAAAACCAAACCGCATCAATAGAGATTCAATAGTACAAAATCTATTTAAGTTTTCTCAAGACTAGGTCTAATAAAGTTCCATTGTCCTTTAAGTCCATCAGGCCTATCATTGTCTTTGAGAGTTAGTTCAGCAGTTCCGTTGATAGCAAATCCATAAAGTCCAGTTCTCCATACTGAAGAAGCTTCGTTTACATTGTTTCCAATTCATTGCACAATGGCCGTTTTCACACCTGCGAAACACCACATGGCTGTGGTGTTTCTGTACTGCACTTCCCAGAGATCACCTGTCAGACAGTTTGTCCAACATTGCGACCTCTTTTCCTTGGATTTCCTGTCGATGAACTTTGAGTTTCTCTAGGTTGCCATTCCTTGTCTGTTCAGCCATACTCCCAGTTCCTCTGTTTATTACAAACAAACTGCAAACTAAAACACATCCTGTGCAATCCTGTGCAACCGAGGATGTTTCCCAGGAAAGACCTAAATGATAACAGGTGTTTAGAGCAGCAAATGTTTTTTTTTTCTTTCGTGCAAACATTGCAGATTATTACTTTAGATTTAAACACAGTGCACACAGTACGATCTACTCCTCAATGAGCTATGTGCTCATAGCTCAGTGAGGAGTAGATCTTAGATAAGGATTAGGTTTCAGTGTAAGGCAAAACTTAAATGTCACAAAGACGTTAAGAGTAGGCAGTAGGCCTGTAGAGGGGAAAAAGGGGTTAGATGATTGTGATAGTATGGGAATGGCAGTTAAAGACTAAGGTTGAACAAACGATCTATAAATGGTTAAGGTCAGAGGAGTCTCAGAATTAAGGCTAGTCATAGGTCAGGGTCCAGGTCAGTGGTCAGGGTAGTTACCTGATAGTTGTCACTGAATGTCTAAAGGAATGCTCCTACGTTTTGGGCAAAATACACTTTTTTCAATTTACTCAGACTGAGACATGATGTTCGATACCATTTTCACCTCTGTACGTCCACTGGTTTGGTTCCTATGGGTAGCATTTTGTGTTAGCTTAGCATAAAGACTTGAAGTCTACAGGAGTCATTAGTCTAGTTAGGTTAAAGTGAAAAAATAAACATTACAGCAATTCTGAAGCTGTCTT
>OMKZ01000918.1:25559-37444 GCA_900302535.1 Neoniphon sammara
TAAAAAAAAAATCCAAGATGTGTATTTCATTACCGTTTAACAAACATGATACACTGTGTAAATAAGACAGTTTCAGAGTTGCTGTAATGTTTATTTTTTCACTTTGATGGAGCTAGGCTAGTGAGTCCTGTAGACTTCAAGTCTTTATGCTAAGCTAACAGAAAATGCTACCCATAGGAGCTGAAACAGTTGACACACAGCGGTGAAAATGGTATCGAACATCTTGTCACAGACTGGGCATGTCGGGAAAAGGGTATTTTGCCCAACACGTGTGAGTATTCCTGTAAGGTAGCACTGAGGGGTCTGATGTAGGGTCAGGCTTCCAGGTCAGGATTTAGATGTCCGACTTGAGGGATTTTAAGACTAGTGGATAGGGTTATGTAGTCAATAGAAGGCCATCATAATGACAGGACAAGGATGTATGTGCTTGTGCTTGAGAGTATCTGTATGAAGTAAGAGGCCCTCTAGATTCCTCTCTCTCTCTCTCTCTCTCTCTCTCTCTCTCTCACACACACACACGCACACACACACAGAGACACACACACACTGACAGCTTGGATAGTCCCCCAGACAGTTGCTGTTGCGGAGTGACTCACTTTGCTTCTAAATTGCCTTTTTACAGCCCTGTGTCTTCTAGGACAAGAAGCCTTCCGGCTGCGCTGTTCAGCACTATGGGTTTGCTTTAAGGATGCTTAGAGGGCAATACTCTGAGGTCCTATATACCTTAAACTTTGTCTCCTCCTGCAGATCATATTTAAAACAACTTCTCAGTATCGGTATTATAGGAATGGTCTGTGTCATAATAATATAGTTAATAGCTGGAATAGATTTTAATGGATGTACAGTAGAGGAGACATTACAGATGCTTTATTTTATATGTTATTTTCTGGAACAAATCTTATCAAGAAGTTGTTTTGACTTCTTGGCTGGGAGACAGTGGTGTTTTATAATAATCCACTACTACAATGGAATTTTTGCATTGTGCTTATCAGTCCAATTTTTTACTTTAACTGAGGGATTTCCTCCACAGGTTGAGAAAATTCTACCACCCTTGTACTTATGAAGTTATTTCACACCCATTGATTAAACTAAAAATTCATTCATGCTGATCAAGTTAAAACCAAGGCTGTTTTGTTTCTGCAATGTGAGGTTTTCACCTAAGAATATGCAATATTTCATAGGCTAAATATGCAGTTATGTTGTTATTTACAACTATTAAGTAAACCCAAATCCCTAAAAATAATATGATTAATTTCTAACAACCTAGTAATGTCAATACCAGATTCATTTTGTGTCACAATAGATCCGTACATTGACAACTGATCATGAAGACATTGATTAACTGGAAAGAAGCAAAAAAAAAGATTTCAGAAACCCTAGAATAATAGGAAAACCAGTGACTCCACAAACCACGTTTCCATTCAGAGATCAAACCCTGAACCTCTCAGCGATCCTGACAGGTAGTGTGTATTGGGAAAACAGACAGAATGAGAAAATACTCATAGTTCCAGACTGACAGACCCACTGTATTCCTGAAATATAGCCAGAATAATCTTATTTTGTTCTAACTCTTTGAAATTTTCCCAGAACTCTCCATTAACCTGCCCATGTCTTATCTAACCTCATCAGCATCTCTCCTCTTTTTTCCATCTTCCTTTTCCTCCTCATTCAGGGGCCTGATATCCTTGAACTCTAGTGACACGTACTACCTGGAACCAATCAGAGGCATGGATTCTCTCCACCATTCACTGTTTAACACCGAGGAGCTGCAGATTAAAGGTGGACGCTGTAGCCACGGGCATCACACTGGCCACCTCAACCAGGTCTCCGATCTCCTTAAACCATTGCATCAAAGGGTGAGTCTCTCAGATAAGTGTGCCACTCTAGAAAACATATTAGGGTTAAAGGAATGCCGTATTTTCCGCACTATAAGGCGCACTTAAAAGCCTTTAATTTTCTCTAAAAACGACAGTGCGCCTTATAATCCGGAGCGCCTTATATATGGATTATATATCGGTATCAGATCAGGTATCATTATATAGCGGTATCAGACTGTGTTGTATTGTACGTGTTATAACTGAACAATTTTGAGAGTTATTGTGAATACGCTAACGTTTGATTTAGCGGTATCAGACTGTTTTTTTTTTACGTGTTACAACTGAAAAAGGTTGGGAGTTATTGCGCTAATTAACGTTTGAACAATGTTGAGAGTTAATGAGAACGCGTTAATAAAGTTTGACTGACTGATTTATCTGTTTTGTTTCGCTTAATGCGCCTTATAGTCCGGTGCGCTTTAATATATGAAAAAAGTCCGAAAATAGACCATTCATTGACAGTGCGCCTTATAATCCAGTGCGCCCTATAGTGCGGAAAATACGGTACTTTAACATTTTGTACAAAATACCCCTTTTCTGACTTACCCAGACTGAGACAAGATGTTTGATACCATTTTCATCTCTGTAACTCCACTGGTTCAGTTCCTATGGGTAGCAGTGGGTAGCATTTAGCATGAAGACTTGAAGTCTACAGTAGTCATTAGCCTAGTTCTGTCAAAGTGAAAAAATAAAGCTTACAGCAACTCTGAAGCTGTCTTATTTACACAGTGTATCAGTTTAATATTTAAAAATTCTGTGCTAATGGAAAACCAGTTTTGATGAGTGGTTTCCATTCCATTTAAAATGTACCAAAGGACATGTCGGTTGTGTAAAGGCTCGGCAAGAACAGCGATATAGCAACCGTTTATTATTTTCGGCTGTTAAGTCAAGTCAAGTCACTTTATTTTTGTAGAGCCCAAAATCACAAGTTACAATTTGCCTCAGAGGGCTGTTCACCGTGCTAACAGTAATGTGTCTGTTGACACTAGCTGACAGATTGCACTTTATTTAAGTAGTTTTCTGTGTAATTTCCACTACGAGGTGAAGGTTGTGTAGGTCGACCCACAAAAGATATGCACCCATCACCACAAAATCCACATAGGAGTGAATGGGGAGTAGCCTATGTCAGGTTGATCACTAAAGTTTATGGCTCTCACTGTCACATTTGGCTTACTTTACATAGACACAGTTGCTCCTCGATAAGGCTAATAACACGTTAGCTAATACTGCAAACCAATAAAGTTTGCATATTCACACTGGTTAACTGCAGCAAGACAGAACAGTCACAACAGTTAAACAGGCTGTAAAGTCAGCAGTTGAGTGGCTGTTACTCTATTCTGTAAATCATGAAGGAAGAAATTTTCATTTGCTTTCCTGGGATTGGTACATGTGCTTGTGCCAGAGAATTCCCGCCTGTTAAAGACCTGAGATGCAGGTTCAGGGGAATATCATCCAATTACATGACCAAGAGTTTATCCACATAGGAATACTGCCTCTTATTCAACCCTTGGTGGACTTTATTGAATCCCAGAAGGTAACAAAACAACACTACTGAAAAGAGACTGCAGTTTGTAGATAGTAGATGAAAGAAGCACTGCCTGGCTGTGGCGGCTCATGGGACAGGTGCTCTGTGATGGGGCAGGTAAATAGGCTTTTAAGGAAAAAACAAAGTCCTGGTAGTCTTGCCTCCATGGCAGGAATATGTTTAGAAAGTGCAGACGACCATGGAAAGGGTCTGACCGTGATGAAGACCTAGTGTTGATACATGTTGGTCTGCAATGTTGCCCTGCTCAAAGAAATAAATTGTTTTTTTACTTGAAGTGCCTTGCCTTTTTCCATGGACATCTGCATGTGCTAAACATATTCTTGTCAGAGAGACAGGGCTTTTTTCTTCCTACAGTTTTCAGTTTACTTTGAGTTGAACTCTTCCAATCCGTGCATTTCCACCCTCCAGCGTTGATGGTGAAGTTGAATTTCAGTTTGCAGAACACATTTGGTAAAAGTATCAACAGTTTCTAAAATTCAGTGTTGACTTCAGTGTTTGCGATCCAAATCTCGACTGGTATTTGGCCTTATATTAAAACTTGGGTATTAAATGGTGTCATCCAGGTTTCTCCCTGACCACAGCTAGTATGTCTGTCTGTTTTCATTATTATTATTATTCAGAGAAATCATACAATGTGGTGTGGGAGGATTTCACTCAACAGTCTGTAAAACCTTCAGTGACACCGGCCTCACCCTGGAGGAGCTACTAACCCAGAAAAAATAATTTCATCAGTCTGTCTTTCAAAAGAGAGTTTTAGTGATGGTCTAAATACTGTTTCAGAGGCCTTTACAACCTCAGGAGGATTAAAAAAATAAATAAATTAATTTTAAAAAATGTGAAATTGTTTTTTAGTGGGCATGAAAGTGGTCAAGCACTAAGATGTCGAATATTGGCACAAAAGGTCACCATCAGTGTCAGTATCAGCTTTTAGAAACCCAGACCGGTGAAACTCTAAAGTCACCCAGATAGCGACAGATTGGGAAACGGCAGCAGACAAAACATCTCCACAAGTTGACTTTGACATTTGCAGATTGTCATTTCTCCCTCTGAAGCTGCTCAAACAAAACAAATGTTGGAAGGTAAATAGCGAGGTAAATACCGAGCTCAATAGCGTCTCCGGGCCAGACACACATCTCCAGATGACATTGCAAATAAAAATAAAAATAAAATCCAAGTCTGGGTTTCTTTGTTTGTTTCGTTTGTGTTTATTTCTTTTGACCCCACAACCCCACTGGCGCAGCACACAGCAAAGACTTTGTCCACCCTTTCGTTTCCCTCTTCATCAGTTTCAGTTCAAAGACATAGTTGCACACCAAGCACATACAATCGAACAATAAATGGTGACAATAGATGCACCTGAGATTCTCACAGTTTAGTTATCATGGCATGTCAGTGGGACCAGGCAAAGCTTTGTGTTGTTAGTAACGAGTCGTACCGCCATTAGACTTTTGATTATATACAAAAAAAAGGCAGTGATGGAGTCATAATTCTCTTTTGGATTGGACTATTACATAGCTGAATGAAATCACCAATCATACGAGCCCATTTGGATCTGCAGCGGAATTGGTCATCTTTGTCATATGCAAACACAATATTGGATTTCTCCTGTTGCCATTTTAGAACGCAAAGTGGCTCCCGCACCACCTGGAAATGAGTGGAATTATGGCTTTGGCTGGCTTTGCTGGGCCGGTTTACCCCCTGAATATGAGTCTATTTCAGTGTCCCTCCACAGACAGAAAGAAAGACTAAACAGAAGTCCAATTTGCTCAGCTGTGAGCCTAGATGATAAAATGGCTCCTTGGTGGGCCCTTCTGGCTCTCTCCATCTCGACTGGGACGAAGAGGAGAAATGGTTTTTGTTCTCTCTCCTTTTCCCTCCTCGTTTTTATTCCTGCATTTATCATTTTGCCATTTACCTTTTCAATTGCCGCAAACTGTCTGCCGCTTTTTCTTTCCTTCCCTTTCCTCATACGGCAAAGCGCTCTCAGCTGTATACCGGCACATCATCCTTTTCCCGTCTTTCTTTATCTTCCTCCCTCCTGCGCAGTACCTCTTGGCTCTCCCAATTCCCTCAACTGCCACCCATTAATCCTGCGTTGTTATGCAGAAATGCCAGCAGACCCCAGACTGAGTCTCCAGGCTCTGGACACTATTTGCCTCTCAAATAAACAATGAGATGTGTGTGTGCGCGTGTGTGCACAGCGACTGCAGGGTATAGAGCTCCACAGGCAGCCATCGCGGTGCCACTGATCTCCCGCCGTTTCACAATATTGGTGTCGAGTCTGGACCAAGCCAAGTCTGCAGTCCCTCTACGCATAAATCAATGATTTTTAATTACAGCCAAGCCTTTCCCTAATGGCTGTAATCAAGTATTAGCAAGGCGGAAACTTAATGATGGAAAGATATAAGGAATCATAAAGCTTTGTAAACAAACAGCAGCATGGCTGCCAGGGTTTCATAGCAGTTTGGGATTTTACTTCTTTATGTGCCATGCTATGTACTGATAATCTTTAAATTTCACCATTTTCATCTCAAAAAATCCCAAGTATTCTGTTTCCCCCCAGACTTTGAAAGTAGCATATATGCACAGGATACTAAAACTCTCCACTGAAACACAGGATAATAATACTAATAATCAAAATAACAACATTCATATTGGTGTGGAATCAGATGCCCCGTTTATCACTCAAACCCTTTAACCTTATTTTTCAACCTCAGGTGAAAAGGAACGCCTGGGGCACCACCAAGTACATGGAGCTGTACATCGTGGCTGACAGCACACTGGTAAGCTCCGACAATAATTACCCACCTACCTCTTCACAATGTGGTGCAGCACATTTGTCCACTGACGTCAAACAGCCATCAAATGATGCAGAAGGGCGGAAACGGAGCCCAAATCTTGGACAATTATCTCATTCAGGCTAATGGAGCTCTTTCACGCTGAGTGCTGAGAGCGAGCGAGCAACTGCTATAATAGTGATGGCGAGGCAAAAGCATGCGGAGACAAGTAAGAAGGATTTGTCTGGTTAATGAGGGGATGTTTTTAGGTGTGGTCTAATGGTAGAAGAGCCTTTTAATAGACACTGAGCGGCCAGGGATGTGATGCTGTGTCTTCATAAAAGTTCATTTTGGGTTCTGGTTGGCTAAGGTCTGGTACATTAATGCCATGGTGACAGTACATGGCGACCGATAAGGAGGTTTTAGAGTCTGGTCCACTCCTTTTATAATTGGTATAATTATGATGATGGAGTAGGGCAGAACTGGCAAAGCGGGACTATTGGGTTATTAATTTATTTCCATGGTTCATGTCTCCTCAGGAAACTTTTGAAAGGATTGTCCTTACATTTTATCTCTTTCCGACCAATGGTTGCATTTGTGCCACTAATACTGTCCCATCTTCCCTGTCACCCAGTATAAACGACAAAATAAGGACTATCAGAAAACCAAGCTGAGGATAATGGAAATTGCCAATTACGTGGATAAGGTAAGCCAGATGTGTTTGCCAGCCTCTGCATGCAATTCTGCAGGGAATAAACAGGGCTAAATTTGATAGCGTCAGACTAATACATGCTGTCGTACAGTGAGTTAGTCTGGCTCCTTAAATCACTGCTGTCACATAAGGTCTTGTATCCATATCTTGTGTTTGGTCCATTACTAATCCACTGTGTCCTCTCCACGTTTGCCAGCCTTTGCTGCAGCATGGAAATTACGGAAGTGATTGGAAATGACATTCCATTGAACAGTGCAAACAAACACCTGGTATTGGGCCTCGCCGGGATTGTTTAACCACGCTGTGATTTAATCTAAGTGGTCCTTCAACGGCCCTTCACAGCTTTGCAGAAAAGATTGAGGAATGTTGCCTTGTGTGACCAGACTGTGTTATGGGATCTTATAGCAGGGCTGCCAATGACTATGGGTATATGTGTGTGTGTGCATTTTTGTGTGTTCAGTTCTACAGGGCTCTGAACATCCGTGTGCCTCTTATTGGGCTGGAGGTTTGGACTGAGAGGGATCAGTGTATTGTAACAGAGGAGCCCAACGCCACCCTCTGGTCTTTCCTCCAGTGGAGGCAGAAGTTGAAATCTCGCAAGAAACACGACAACGCCCAGCTACTCACGTGAGCAACAGCGATGCACACATTTTTTTTTTTTTTTTTATGAAGGGATGCACCGATACTGGGCTAAAATGGAGTACTGTATCAGAGATTTACCCAAGATCAGATTAATCCAATGCCAAAAGCCCTCAGTAACATGTCAGTAGAAAAAAAGAAACTGTCTTGATTTTTGCCATTTTTGACACAGATGTATTTGAAATGATGGGAAAAGGCAGGATTTTATATCAGTCATTTTGTCAAGGTCCAAACCTACATGCGTTCAGTGAAAGTAATGGATCAGATTGATACTTTCATACTTGGTATCAGCATTGAAAAGGTGGTATCAGTGCATCCCTACCTTTATTCAGAGAAAGTCCACTGAGCCCCAGGCTCTTTTCCAGGAACATCCTGCTTCACATTCATACAGTTGCACTCATTCACACTGTGAGCTGCTCAGTACAACCACAGTCTGCTACTTTCAGCCACAGAAACAATAAGTTTGGGGGGTTCAATGTCTTGCTCAAGGGCATTTCTGAAGGAGTTACCGAGGGAGAGGAGAGTGTTACCTATTCACTTTGCCCACCCACATATTTCTAGCCAGACTGGGAATTCAAACTGGCAAGCATTTGATTATAAACCTGGTTTTCCAACCATGGGGTTTTCAGCCATGTGGTGTTTTCATTAAAACCACACCCTACAGCAGCTAATTCCACTGATAAGGAGTCATTTTCAAAATCCGGTCTTACACATCCTTGTATCCTCAATGACATGTTTCAGGTAATATCTGGCCAAATGTCTGATTCCACAACAGAACACCCAAGGACGGAAACTGCAAACTGCATCAGGCAGTGACTTTAGAACAATGAGAACAACTGGCAAACCCCAAGATTCATTGCAAAAACAATGCATCACATCCAAACAGCACAGCAGTCTATAGAACAGAGCCGGCAAAAATCAGCTGGGGAAATGAACAGCTGCGTGTCTTAATTAATCATGCGACGTCAGACACACAGCTCATCTCGAACCGTAATGCTTCTCGGCCCGCTTTCTCGAGAAGTTCGTCCTTTCCAAGACGGCTCAGGAGGATCGGTCCTCCACCAGGACACGAAAGCATCAGCTTGGCTTTCTCGGATTTGTTGTTCGCTACACCTTCAACCAGAGGGTATGAACTCATCAGCGCAATCACCTGCTTTGGTGTTTGTTTGGACTGAAACCCTGCTGACTCCGGGCTTTCCAAAAGTTAATACATGTGAGTTCGTCGTCTTCATTCCGCCTCAGCTAATCTGATTCCCTCCACATCCTCCCAGATATGCTTCCCTTCGCTTGAGCCTCCTCGTGGCTCTTAATAACATAAACACTCCCAACCTTTGGTCTAAACAGCCCAAAATAATTTCAGACTTCGTTAGCAAATAAATTGACGAATGATTAGCTAAACAGGGGTTTTATTAACCAAAAGATCTCGCTTCAGTTAGGTGTAATTGGGGCTGAACACTTCAGCGCACTGGCAACAACAGCAGCGCAGCTTGACTGCCGGTGTGCACACACCCACACACACCTAAGACACATGAATACACTTACACATAACACATCCATAGCCAGTCAATTGAAGGCCCCTCACGCTTTGTAATTAGTTTTGCAGATACCGGAGGGCCTATTTTGTTTGGATTCATCAGACAGCGCTTGATTTTGTTTTTGGATGCTAAGTGACAACCACCAAGAGACCGCACGGTAGATTGAGGTTCTTTGCACGGCATCGCCCGCATCTGACAGGCTTATCATGACTGCCGCCGCGCAATACTGTTGCATCTGCAATCAATGTGCATCCACCGTGCAGCCAGCAAGTCAATAGGGAGGAGATTAAGGTTAAGTGATTTTTTTTGTTGTGTGCATGTCTGTGTGTGTGTGTGTGGGGGGGGCGTGTGTGGGCGTGTGTGCCTCTGACAGAGGAGTGATTTTCAAGGGGACAACCATCGGGATGGCGCCGCTGGAGGGGATGTGCAGCCTGGAAAACTCCGGAGGCATCAATGTGGTACGTGGGTCAGGAGGAAAGAATCAAACTTTCCTCACTCTTCTTCTCTTTCATCCTCCATTGCTTCCTCTCTCGGCTCCCCCTCTGTTTTCTTTTCATGCACAAACACTCAAACTCTTTGTCCCTCAATCTTTTCTCTCAGCTGGAGTCCATTTTCTATTGATTGTATCATGCACATTTGTCTGTGTTTTTGTGTGTGTGTGTGTTTGTGTTTCTGTTCTTGGCAATTCCTCACAATGACGGAAAGAGGATAAAATCCTCCAAATTTAGGACATTTTGCCACTCCTGATCTCTGCATGAGGTTTCAGGTTTAGGAGTGGGTTCATGGGTACGGTAGGACTAAAATTCAGATTAGGGTTAGAATTTGGGTTTATGAGGGTATATGAGGGTTAAGGGTTCAAGAATGAACAGTCATATTTTCCAAAGAGAACTACTCCTAAATATCATAGAAATCACATCAGAACTGGAGAACCCAACTCCATTCATTTCTGTGTCCACTGACTGAATCCACTGTGGCGATGGGTCATTTTATGGAAACAATGGTAGGACTATGGTAGAAAACTTAATACCACAGGAACAGGAACATGCTAACAAGATTTTGTTTGCTGGGAATAACAGTGACCTCATGTCTGTATGAGTCATACTGGCTGTCAAAATAAGAGTCCCTGATAGCTTTAGCTCCTTAAGCAACTGGCAGTTGCTAGCGTTTATGTTTTGCAAGGACACCTTTGATAAATAAAGACTCAGATATTTATATTATCTTATGTTAGATAGTGTTAACTTGTTTCATCAGCAGATGAAGCTTGTTAGGTGCTAATACTACCATTGCTAACTTTAATGCTAGCCTTGCGGGTTATTATGGATCAAATGGAAATTTTTCAAATACGTGATACTTTTGTTTTTGTTTTTTTTATCTTCATTTTTGAAGCATTTTAATGGCGAACAATAGAAAAATGGCTTTTTTGGCACTATTTTGTTGCCCCCTGCAGGTTGAAATGCCGAGTGGAACTGCTGCCTCTAGTTCTTTTATGATTTTCATGTTAAATGCAATTAGGAGTAGGATTAAATTCAGCTTTAGACATCTTAAAAGTAACAGTGTCCTTTGTACTCTGGGTATTGGCTTGAGCCCCATTAAACAAACCTATATTCTGATGGATCTGCAGTTGTTTTCATCTTCATATTTAGCTTCAGTTTTGAAATTGACGTTCAGTTTCATCTTGTAATGGAAACTACTTAGAAACCATGTAGGGCAAATCCGCACTGTTTCAATCAGTAGGGATGGGAGTCTCTTCTCTTTTGTAGCCCCACTTCATGATTTAGGCCGATTAAACAGCTGGATTTTTACACTGCAGTCTTGCCCAGCACAGCTTTAAAAAGTCTTTAATTTAACCCAGAGATTCTTGACAACACCACGCTGTAGCCATATGCATGTGTTTGTGTGATTGTGTGACTCCATATGCACGCAATGCTGAAGTGAACGGGGAGGGCCGGGGAGATCGATGGCTTTTCCGAGCCTGATTAGCTTCTAATAGGCTATTAGCTCTCCTCCTGTGAGCGGAGGTGGCCTGTGGAATCCAAATGTACTATAGCTGACTAAGATGTGGAGTCACTGTTCACTACCACAGAGCCAGCACACACTTCAAACAGCACACATCTTATCTTCGTGGGTTTGGCCCTGGGTGTGCAGAGCAACCAGCATGTTATGGGATCCAGATTCCACTGCACATTTGCATTTGTTCAGAAGGTACATACAGTTAGTGAATTCATCTCCATTCCGAACCACATGCATAATTCAAAAGAACAGTTAAGAAGGAATGACAGGTTTCATGCTCAGTGGATCAAAGACAGCTAATTACGTCTGAATGCAGTCACTGATGTGTGTGTGTTTGGGTGTGTGTGTGTGTTTTTGCACATCCATCCATGTGAGAACTAGCTTGAGTTGTAGACCTTGAGAGTTATATATTAGATATTTTGGCTGGTCCTCACTCTTTCAAGGGATTAGTTCAGTTTATGATTTGGGTTTTGGATTAAGATTAGAATTAGGGATAGGACTACGGTGTAGGGTTACAGCGGCAGTGTATTTTTCTTACTCACATGGATAACCGGTTAAAAGTACAAGCCGTAAATGTCACATTGAGTTATTTCTAACAGAGTTCAATAGCACAACATCCTTCAGCTGTCTACAACTTCAATGTTAATGTCAGTTTTTGTCTAAAAGTATCTAAGAGGGGAATCTTGCGTTGGATTATATTCAGGTTTTGTTGGGGTTACGGGTGTACCTCAGGGTTAGGTTGTGCACGTTGCTGATTGGAAGTTCTCACAATTATAGCAAATGACAGTCCTC
>OMKZ01000921.1:0-12096 GCA_900302535.1 Neoniphon sammara
AAAGCCGCGGCTGCATGGAAGGAACCCTCCCACATTTACCCACATATGGTTAGCTAGCGTTAGGAGCTAGCAAGCCTGTCTCATGATGACTTTACGTTATATGCAACATGATACCAAAAGCCAGCATGCTAACGTTCACAGCAAAAATCACCGGCTGTAACATTAGGACGCCAGCATACAAATCCAAAAACTGACGGGTGAAATGATAACTGCATCTGCTAGCTTAACTCATTCACATTATACTCTCTCTGTTAAATTGCCAAACATTTACTACAACGAGGAATAAGTATCTTGTAACGCTGACCAGTTAGCTAGCTAGCTACCTGTCTAACCAGAAATACTTGGTCTATGAAACCGTCCAGCCAAGACACGCATTCAATTTTCCAGTTTTCTTACCTTCCCTTTTCACGACTTCCCCCAACCTATCTTTTGCAATGTATAAGCGTGGTTATCTCTGTTGTTATAGTCTCACAAGTTGCCCACACTCTACAGTCTAAGCTAACTTTACTGTGCTGATCTCCTTGGCTGCTGCTATCCTCAGCCCGATAGACTGACGTTGACTTTCATTCAATGTGTGCATCCAAACCAACATCAGCTCTGCTAGCTACAGTGGCTTCCAGTTTGCAGGAGGCGGGACAGTGCCACCTAACTTCATATTTTCTATAGCTACTGAGTGACAGATTTTCTACCCAATCATAACACGCCTTTGGGTGCTAGTTCTGCTACCTCAACATTTGCTATGGTTGAAAAGTTCATTGGATAGGCGCTCTACAGTGCCTATTGAACTTAACACCAAACTGTCATACCTCTTTATTTGTATCCTTTGACTCCCTTTTCTTCCCAAATACCTCAGATCATAAATCAATGAATATAGCATCCATTCAGCAGTTCACCCTATCTTATAAATGTGTCTAGGACGGCCTATCTAAGTGGCAATAATATGGACAAATCACGACTTTGAATAAATGATTTCAAATGAAGGGATAACATAACTTTTGAAGTGTGACAGCACTGTGTCAGAAGTTTTCTTTCTGAGTAACAGTCTTGCTGCAGCTACACTAACCTTACATCCCAGATTTTCATAGACTTTGAGAGATTTAAGTTGTCTTTCTTCCACGTTAAATGAGGTTTCCTATCAATGATTGATGATCTGCCTCTAATAACATGAGACCATATGAGACAGAAAAGGTGGAGTCCAGATGTAAAAGGGGCTGGCCCATGTTGGTCAAAGATAATGTGGTTTGGTTGAGAGCTGGGCTAGAGTTCAGAACAGCTGCCAAAATGCGGAACAAGGCATGTTAGAAGTTTGCAAATTGTTTTTTTATTGACTTGTCATTCTTTTACCCATAGGTTCAATCTTTTAGCCAAGTCTACCAGTCCAAATCTGCAGGGGTATACCTGAGCTGAGCAGGTATTATACCGAGGTCTTATCAATCGCTACCTGTAATCACTGACAGCCTAAGATAAGAAAGTGTTAGTACCGCCGCCCTCACAGTGTTTCATTAAACGACTGAGATATAAAGCATAGTTGTAGTCCACACGTGTCTTTTGATAAATTTTCACCCCCCTCACCAGGTTTGGTGCAGTCGGAGTCTTGTCCAATCAGGGGAGTCCAACGCAGCGCGCACGCGGTGCACTGTGGGTTTGACGAAAGGAATGAATGAAGATTGTTGCCGTGGCAACAGCAATATAATACCTCTATGTATGAAAGTGGAGCCCTTGACAGGAAGAGTTCAGCCACGGTGATTCCTTTATTTGTAACACTAACTATTGTCCTGCCTATAGGAATTCCCTCCGTGCTTAACACAAATAAAGATTATAAAGCTGCATCTATTTTGTGGTATTTTTAAATTGTTTGCCACACGTGTTCCTGTGGGTTTAAATCTCTGCAGTGACTCCTCAGCAAACTCAGCAAAGTCATTTGCATTCTTACATGCAAATATTTGCTGCTATCAGCTTTTGGCAGCATTGCTGCACATTTCCAGCAATGTTTCTCCAGAAGACCTGGCAATAAATGACCCAAGAGGCAGTGTGTTAGAGCGCCATGTTGTCGTGGGTGTTGTTTCCTTCAAGATGCAAACTTCTGCCTGCAATAAATATCACCAAACTATGGTGAAATGTGTTAGCACAGGTGTCACTGTTATAAAAAAATCTCTGTAAGATCAGAGCACTGAAGTAATAATGGCAGTAAATGTGTGAGTATGTGTGTTAGTTGTACCTATTTTACATTATTTTACAACTGTACTCTTTATCTTTTTAAGAATCAATGACATAATAATAAACTCTACACCACTTCAGGTCCCAAATGGCTTTTCATGTTTGCTGAGGGATGTTTATGAATGTGAAATAACAAAAGGTCTGCCTCTATTGAAATTTTGAAGGCAAGGTGATCACTGTAAAATGAATAGATGGTATATGTCCCATTAAGAGTTCTTTGGTGCATTTTAAGAACAAGTCTATTTGCAGGCTTTTCTAATTAAACAGATTAATTAACCCTCAAACCTAACATGTTTCTGTTTTAATGAATCTTCTGTCAAAGACAAATCTTATTTGTCACATGACTCGACAGGGTTATCTGCATTTCGAGACTTGCACACTGATGCTCCTGCAGTGTTACTGCAGGTAAAACTTGCCCAGCCTGCAGTCTCACCAGACATGCATATAAATAATAAATATTATGAGGAGATTTGTCCTCAGTAGTTAAATCAGTGAGTGACAGCACACGCTACAGTGCTGCTGTGCTTGCATACTAATGATGACATTTTGACTAGGCACTCGACTTAGAGCAAAGATGCAGAGAAGACATTTCAGATATTGGCATATTACTAAAATATCTTTTTACAACTTTTCATCCATGTATGTGTGTTTCCATTTGATGTCCAAATAATAAACACAAATCCATTTTTGAGTATATGTGCTTGTATTTTCTCTTCAACAGTTTCACCACAGAAAAATGTGCTCCAATGTAAACATATTTTATTTTTCTACAGTTATCTTGGCAAGATTTGTTCTTTACTTCATAAGACAAAAATGCAAATGTGCATACTGTATTTCATAAATGTCTCTCTTTGGCATGCATAAAAACTGCTTAGACAACACAGATTTGTGGAACCTGACCACAACAACAATCATATTGACATTGACATACAGTACAGGTACAGCATAATCACATCCACTCTAAATAGTATTCACATATGACATTCCTACTGTGTGATCGCGGGCAGAGCAATGTGGATTTGTAAAAACTGAGATTAGTCTTTCCCAAAGCTAGAATCAAGAGTGATACAAATCTTTGTCTTATTATATTTTATATGAAAAGACAGTCTGGAGCTGCTCCACTTACACTGAATAAAAGGCTGATTTTTAGACACTATAAGGTGATTATGAGGAAACCTTCTGGTTTACAACAGTCAGAAAAATAAAGATCAAATATAAAGATTATATAGGGATGAACGCTCAAACATTATGTGTGTCAGCCCTCCATTCATTATCAAAGGAGCAGCTTTAGAAAGTCTTGTAATGATGGCATGAGGGGCTTACAATGTGAAGTTCATCAATTGCAGCACAAAACAGATCACCTTTTCCACTATAAAATATAGTGGACCATTTGGGTGCACTACTCTTTTAAAGTGGTGGTCGGTAACATAGAAGTGCTGATGCTTTGAAACAATGCAGGTCCTCAGCACAAGATAACGAAAAGCACTACCAGAGCACATCCTTATCTGCACTGGGTATTTCAGGGAATTACTGTTAATATGTGTGTTCTAGGTTGAATTTAATAGCACTGTGCATACGCACTCTTGATTAAACTCTAATGTGCGGTTGGTAACCAGCTAATGCTCATGAAAGTACAAGAGGAAGAGTCCTCAGGGGTAATAATCATGCTGATCCTGTCAGTCTGAAACACAGCAGGCTACTGTCAATAAGCACTTTACTTTCTCTGGATTCAAGCTTGGAAATAAAATGTCTTTGCAAATCTTGCCCAAACTGCCCTCGATCTCGTTAAGTTGGGAACAGCGTATGTAAAAGGTATTTTAAAGTGCGGTTTCCCTTTAAGATCAGAGATCTGCTTCCTTCGTGACCTAGACAACAGACAGTGATGCTTCTCTGGGTTTAGCACAGTGACGAATCACAGATGGTCACACAGTCACAATACAGGTGTGATATTGCCACATGGCTTCCTTGGTGGAGCACCAATGTCACACAAAGACATTCCCATAAAACGTTATTTTGTAACGCAACAAAGTGAGCAAGTTGGTAAAAGTCTGCACATAACGGGTGGAAACTTACTGGAATATTCAACGGTGCACTGATCTTTTACATCTTATCTTTTAACACTCACTCACTCGCCCTCACTTTCCTGTACATCAGAGTGGAGACGTTCTATGAGACACAGTAATGCCACGTCGAGGTCGAGACAAAACAACAGCAATCTACCCATACAGTAAGTTATATAGTGAGAATTAAAGTGCAAAAAAAGATAAGTTGGACAATCATCAGCTAGGCTACAGCAAATTCTGCCTCAGTTGAACTGGAGACTTTTTCAGGAAGAACACTTTTTGATAGATTCCTCGCTCCACAAAACTCGAAGGGTTACGATTCCAGTGTCATTCAGGTATGGATGGCTCAGAGATCTTAGCATGTCCTCTGTTGCACTCAGTCAAGTATAGAGAGAGCAAAGCTTCACATTCAGGACTGATCGTTTTGTGATCTGTCAGATTTGTGATTCTGTCCATCTTAGCGAGACATCATTCGTACAAACTCTGTGAAAAGAGAGTGTGAAAACATGGACAATGGTGAGTGCAAAGGGACTGGTGCGACAATTGTGCTACAGTGATATAGCACTGTAATTATGTAGTTGGTTTACCTTCAAAGTCAACAAGCCCGTCCCCATTCAAGTCGACATCCCTTAGGATATCTTCTACATCCTTGTGACCCACCTAGAAATAAAAATAAAAAAAAAGTTGGCAGATGAATCCAGTTTGAAAATATTTTTAAAAAGCAGAGACGAATGGTTTAGAAACGATCAGTCATGCATAATCCAGTCCTCACCTGTTGGCCCAACAGCTTCCTCATCGCCTCTCGCAGCTCAGATGTGCTTATTGCACCGTCTCCATTAGTGTCAAACTGACGTAAAAAAGGAGAAGTTAAAAAGAGAAAGTAAAGGAAGAGAAAGGCTTAAACAGAAAAGGTCACTGGAACAGCAGAGCAAAAGACGCCGGGGCTCTCTTGCTCTGTAAATTTCAATCCACAGACTCTCACCTCTCTGAAGGCGTCCTTTAATTCTTTTATTCCGATCATGTCTGCAGTTTCGGCGAGCAGTTTCGGGCCCATTAACTCTACAAAATCCTCAAAATCAACATGTCCTCCCACTTCAGAAAAAAAGAGAGAATTCGATATGAAAAATTAAACCACCATTGAGTCATTAAATCATCAAAAAAAAAAATTAAACCATCATTGAGTCAAAAGATGTCTATTAAGAAATTAAACCATCACTGAGTCACACTTCGCACAAGAGCAAAGCATGACATAGTTAAGCTCTTACGGTTCATGTTGATCTGCTGGCTCAGTTCTATCAGCTCCATTTCAGTGGGCATGTATCCCATGGTCCTCATACAGTTTCCCAGGTCTTTACAGCTAATGAATCCGTCTTTGTCCTTGTCAAACTCTTTGAAAGCATCCCGCAGCTCTGTCGAGTAATGACACACACATTATTGAGGAGACACTATTTTACCCATGTGCACACACACACACACACACACGCACAAGCTGTGGCCTCACATCTTACAACTTGTCCTTGCTCTCTTTGTTATCTGTGTTTATATCCCACGCTCTGTAAAGCACTGTGGCAAACCTGTTTTGTTGAAAGCATTTCTCCAACAAATTCACTTGACTTGCCATCTATCTTCGGCAAAGAAAGAGAAACTAAACACAACTTACCATCCATTTCCTCTGGCCTCAGCTCTCTGTCCTGTGGGGAAATCATTTTGAATCAGTGGTTAGAAGATAAATAGATTCAAAGCACATGAAACTGACAATCATCAACATTACGAGCCCACCCCTACTTTTCCACATATGACCTACAAACAAATATACCAGCGATGATGTTGTGACTTGAGTCACTCTTGGATCCAGATCAGCAAGTTTCTCCATAACAGTCCTCTATCTATTTGTGAATCTCAAGCAATGGACACCTAATCATAAAAGGTGTCAACACTGGAACGCAGCTCTCTCACATCTCACTGACACAAGCTCCATGACCTAATAGACTGATCACTATCAAGCGTGACTGGGAAACGCATCCCCTCAGAGTTCACAGAAGAATGTGGCCGTTTCTATTTTTTTTAGTGCTTGCTTACAATGATTGCAACCTTTAAAGGGCACAGAGAGAGAGAGACATATCCCAGAGCCCTCAGGGGTTAACAGCGGGAGCAGCGAGAAGTATAAACACAATACTCACTCTTGACGTCAGACCCAAAGCAGTGTCTGACCGGAAACCACTGACACAGAAAACACAGTAGACACACATGTGCCCAAAGTGTAACCAGCCAATATAATCAACCTGCACGCACAACACCTTCAACTGTTCAGTCAGTCCGACAGCCAGCTGATCAACTATAAAAACCTTCTCACCCGCACTGATCGCCCTGTCCTGATCTGCTCCAAACAGATCAAATATTTTAGGTGCGTTAACTGAGAGAGAACATAAAAGTTGATGGGAACCATGTAGACTCAGCCATCAAATTATCTGCTTCTTCCATGTTTTTTTTTCTTTTGTCAGTTTAGTGTAAGCGGTCCTCACTTGTTTTGAGACAAGTAAAATGTGAATTGTGCTGCAACTCAGTAGTATTTGGCACTTTCTTTATATATATATACACCAATATTTCTGTGAGAGGCCCACAGTGGACAATAGAATTGGCACATCACCATACCTGTTAAACCCTGGACCTGATCTACAGTATCACTCTGTCATATGACTTCACATATTTAAGAAACTGCATGCATGATGACACATTCTAATATTAACAACAGATATAATAGATGCTGCTACATGCAGAAGCCCCAATTAACTGCTTCTTGCAACATTGTAAGAGCTTTGAGAGTTAATGATTTAATCCCGTGCCAAATCTGAAACGTTCCCCACAGAAACATGGAGAGACACTGGTCAAAAGCAGCAGGAGGGGAAATAATAATAATAATAAAAAAAAAAATAAAAATAGGAAATAGTTCAAAGGGTCTCTACAACTTAGTGCTGACAGCTGTTAGCACAACTCATTTGACAATTACATATTTAGAAAATTAAATCCCTTAATACTTGTTACAGACAACATTGGATAACAGGGTGTTTTGTGAGTGTGTCTAGACTTACGTACAGCCTGCCTGCTCTTGGCCATGCCTTTATGCAGGAAGATACAGGTTTGCCCAAGTATGTTGCTCATGAGAGCGCAGTTTTGTGTCATGGACACAAGGGACTCCTGATAGGGCCCAAGACCCCCTGCCAGGCCCCTCTCCTCACAGGACAGCACCCCTCTGAACCTCCCTTCAGCATCCTGGAGCATCTTTCCAGAGGGGTGCAGGTGGGGGGGCAGAGACAGTGTTAGAGACCCGTAGCAGCTTCAGAACAGAATGGAAAATAAAAATGTAGGTTGAGAGAGGATGTGTGAAGGAGGATATCCGCGTCACTGATTGTAGACTTTTAATACTCTTGACTGCGGATGGCAGACTAAATGCTTCATTGCTTAAAGAGTGCACAGGACCCTGTGTGTGTGTTTATGTGTGAGAGAGGGGAGAGGAAAGAGAGAGGGAGAGAATGCGTGAAAAGGAGGAACACGGCAGGAAGGCTAATCCATCCACATCAATAAAATAGCCCGTTGCCAACTTTCCACTCATTAATCATAACAGTTTACTTGCCACATTGTACGGACTGGCACTTCACACCTATACACTGTCACAGGAACAGTAAACACACACAGAAGCAGAGGAGAGAAAAGGGATTGCGCAAGGGAGCAGGCTGCACATGGGCTGCACACAGGACAGAAGACATTACGCTGTGAAGACGCTCAGGAGACAGTTCGCTCTGTTAGACATGCGGTCCGTGTCAGAAAATATTTTGTGTTGAATGTCTAGAGCTATTAATCTAACAGAAGTTTTACAACTACACTTCAGAGCCACTTACAGTGATGGAGTAAGCTTAAATTCTTAGATAACCAACATTACAAACAACCAGCAGAAAGGAGTGTGGGCCGTATAACTCCATACACTAAACTGAGTCTAGTCTGACCATGATACATGTTGATTTTTGACTGTTTTCTACAAAGGCAATTATTAAAATTAGGCCCATTTTTGGATATAATGTGTAGTACATAAAAACTACATATAAAAGCGCCCAGAATATTCTAGTGGTTTTGACCTATTATGGGTAACATACCAATAAAACATCCATGTGTGCTTTATATCAATAGTAAAAAACAGTGCACAGATCTATGTTTTGGAGACATACTAAGTGAAGCGTTGTCAACAAATTTTCCACAAAAGTCCTACAACTGTTCAACTTCCTCCCCCACTAGAATAAGGTATAATTCAGTTCACGTGCATTTAAGTCTTAATTTAAGCTCAGGACTAAGTCCGCCAAATATCCACAGGATCTATAACTGAGACAGAGAGGTGCTACAAGCTATGAGTGCATAGTGCATCACACCGATGACAGTCTTACCTTAATGTGTGGCGATTCTAAGCAGTTTCCCATACCAAAAGAGACAAGAGTTGCTAAAAAAGAGCATGTGGTCTTTCCCTCTGTAAAGACTACAGTTTGGGCTTTAAGAGCAAGACCCATGAAGACAGGGGTGCTCACCTGTGCCTACAGCTGACTGAAAGAATAGCGAACTGCACGGTACCACGATGTGATGTGCCTGAAACTAACAGTAAGCAGGGGTAATAATAACACGGAGGGAGAGGGAGCGAGTGAGTGTGAGAAAGTAGATGAGGGAGGGAAGTAGCAAGGAGGGAAATGGAGAGTTATGCCTATTATAGGGGGAAAAAAAAGGATGTTCCACTGTCTGCAAGTTATTTTCACCCAGCTGCCACAGTGGCCAGACTATTATAGTTATTCAGAAAGCTCTGGAAATAATACAACACAGCTTAATAAGGATCAAGCAAAGCAGTTGAATGATGAGCGGGAAATGGGGTGAGAGGTGGACATTCATGCATGCAAATACAGTAAGCTATTCAATAAAGCCGCTCCTGACAAATAGGCTTTGCTTCAGGTTCACACAAACATTGCAAGGCGTTCATTTTTCTCCAGGCGGGGGAAATGTGTATGAGGCAAGTTGACAGGGAACACATTGTTTGTGCTGGCCTATTTCCAGTCCTGCTGTCCTCCTCACCTGCACCCTGCCTCTCCAGTGCCTCAGCCAAGCACGGAGCCGGACAGTCCTATGTAAAAAATTGCATTTGGATTTATATGTTTGTATTACGCAAACAAACTGATAATTATGTTCTACTCGGCGGCATGCGGTTTTGTTTTCCTTGCCTTCCACTACTTCCAATCACCCGCCCAGCCTCCACCCATCATCCACTGCCCTTCGTAGGCGATGACAAGGTCACTCTGACTAGCAGCCTCACGGAGCCAAGGGGACAGGGGGGAAGAGGCTGTAAAAGGCAGGAATAAATGGCATTGCGTTCTTAATAGAAACACCTTTAGCTATAGTCTGTCAGTTACAGTGTTTGTATGTATTTTCTTTAATAGGTTTATGCAAATTACAATACAATATGCCATTTAGCTAATGAAATAACCTTTTCCAAATGTAGAAAGCTAATGAGGAAATTGTTTTTTCTTTAAACAATTTCAGTCCCCAGGTGCCTGGTCTGCCATCTGTTTCATGTCTATTTCCATTGTGAGCAGTCCAAAAACCTTTAAATTACCCGGAGCCAGCTCAACAAAACGATAACTCTATTTGTTTTCTATGCATTGTTCAAACAAAGTGCCACAGGCAGTGTGTCAGACCATGTGTTACATTTCCTCTCTGTCATTCAGCTCCTTTCCACATAGCTGTCTCATCAAAGACCTTATCCAGGTCACACTAATGTTTTTACAGGCCTGCTCACAGACTGACTCACAGGATATTTGTAGAATAGACTTTCATCAAACAAGTACAATAGGATTACTTCCTTAGAGCCCCGATGGCTGATCTCGATGTTTCCATATTGAGCCCATTTACTGGCCAAGGTTCAGAAATCAGGAACCGGGTTCTTTCTCAGCTTAAAATCCTCCTGGACACCTCGTATGAAAGCAACAAGACTACAAACACCAACTCTGAATGTGATGGAAAAGATTGGCAAGATGCCCTCATACACAACATATTGTTATATCAGGGCCAATTGCTTTAAAAGTCCTTCAGCTCTGTGGGCCAAAATGATGAAACTGATGGCACTAATGAGAATCAGAGCTTAATATACAGTTAGCTGAAGTCTTTATTCTCAAATAGACATGTTTCATTTGCATAAATAGCTTTGTGATAGATGTCTTTGACTCAAAATGTTCCTTTTATTATCACAAGGCACATCAAAGTGATTTCCTTCAAAGAAAAAACACTCAGGTCTTTCTGATTAAAATGATGCAGAAATGTCTTTTTTTGTCTTTGACCACATAAAAATTAGCACTACAGAGATATATTTACATCCCCACATCACTTTATCAGCCCCAGCACATCCACTCTTACATAATAAATGAACGTATAGAAGGCACTTTTCCCTCCATAAGTCTGTCCAATAACGATAGCGTCTGCAGATTGCATCACGCACCACTCTAGCCTATATTGATCGTAGGCTGGATGTCACTGAAGACATAAACCTCAGTTAACCACTTCACATCTGTGTGCAGCTGTACCTTACTTTTGCAACAAAAATAACAAATACTCTTTTAGTTCATTAGTTCAAAACACCTCTATAAGGCGAGCCTCTGTGCTTTAAAGGTGCATCTATTTTGAATGCAATTGAATACATTCTGAGTGAGATTAAGCCTCCACAAACAAAGATTAAGCGCTAGAAAACTGCCCATACAAAAGCCAGCCTATAAAGCAATTAAGAACTTGTGAAGAATAATTATAGAACTACAATAAATTTTAATAGAAACTATATAAACATCACAAGAAAACTAGCGTAGGAGGGAAAAAAATGCCACAAAGTACTATAAAATCACCATAAACTCAATAGGGAGTACCATAGATTATAAGTCCCTAAAGGCACATTCCATTAGAAGATAAAAATACCCTAAAACCATAAAATAGGCTTTCATAAAAATAAGGCCATTATATTCTTCAGTGCATGTCATGCCATTTTAGGGTTTCTTTAGCTTAAGGCTTGAGCCCATCTGAATGTTTTTGTTGGCTGTTATACCATCTATTATAAATTGATATGTTACTACTCTAGTCCTTTGTCATGCAAGAAATCTCATGCAAGAAATCTCTTTATGTTGGCAACAACAACTGAATTATGCTAAATTAAAAGTGATTTTGCATTAGATTATGTAGAGCCGGGTTTAAGGGGGTCAGGGGGTCGGGGGTCACACCTTGTCAGGGGCCACAGAATGTCATGTAGCACCCCTGCACCTCGGATACACTAAAGGTCTTGGAAGGAAATTTATAGGTGCGTTAGTTTAAGCTTCAATACGCGTTTATGTTTTTGTACTACCGACCTGATTATCAATAACTTGTACTATAGGGCCTTACCTGCCCGAAGAGGGAATTGAGGATGGTGCGCAAATTGATATCAGACGCAGAAGACGCCGCACTGGACCTCCGCGAGCGGCGCGAGGACCTGCTGGACAGCGGGACCAGGGAGCAGGAGGACGGGGACGGACTGCTGACCTGAACGCCGCTGTTGGACAAACTGGCCCCCTTACGCTCCCTCGGCTCAAAGAAAGACGTCGTATCGTCGTTGCTGTCCGACAGTGAGGGGACCCTGGGTACTGTGCGGGTGTGTGTGTGACAGCGGCGGTGATGTTCCGGTTCAGGGGATCCTACCGGTGGTGGGTCCTCCCGGTTTGGCTTCCTGCGGTGGTGCCGGTGTGTGGGTTTGGATGCCCTGCAGCGCTCCCTC
>OMKZ01000926.1:3408-20342 GCA_900302535.1 Neoniphon sammara
ACACACACACACACACACACACACACACACACACACACACACACACACACACACACCAAATATGCAAGCGCTCTTGGACACACGTTCACGCGCACACGTATGGCCTACACAAAAGCACAAAAGCGCATAAGCACACACCGCAGACAAAAATACAGACATCCATCTGAATGTCTGCGTTTACGTTATAGAAAGCTATTTATCTTAATATGGAATCTTCAAAAATAATAAGGCTACAGGAAGGAAGACTGAAACTTATTCCATATCAAGAGAATGAAACGTCAAATCCCTGAGCTGTGAGGACTAACTTGGTCGGCTATCATGTGGGTGATGCAGGTTTCCGGAATGAATAGATCAATATGGGCAACCATGAAAAAGCCATGATTTTACTGAAGGCGCAATTACCCTGAATACAAATAATGGTGCATAGAGATCCGTAGACTAGCCTACTAATAGCCAACACCTTTACTCTTTATTTGGCCCTGGTCTAACTCTTGATGTCATTTATTGAAGCCAGAGCAAGTTTGAATGCAGAGGCTAATATGCAATTACGGAATAAGGAGAGCGTTTGCTATATCTCCCTATCAATATTGCCCCTTTAACGTTATACCTGCACTTCTGCAGCATCTCCTCGGATAGGTGCTGTCTCATAACATGTGCAAAGAGAAGGTAGTCGACTGGACATAATCGACAGAATAACTAGTTTGCATAATGTAATGGCGATGATGTATTTAAGACCATTAATGGAGGTTTTTATTAGCCTAATATTCTGAAGAAACGCCCTGATATTGTGTCAGGGCGTTTCTTCAGGATTTTACAAACACCTACAAACATAAGGCGATCATTTCAAAGGTAGCTTCTCACTGAGAAAGGAAAATCGCCTCCATTATGAAAAGGACGCCACTGGCCATCCCAATAACATGCTGATCACGCAACATCGCCATAATCGTGCCGCCATATAGCCCTGCCTACCGTCCACTAACTCTTGCTCAGTGATACAGAATGGAAAAATTACAGGTCATCTTTGAAAATATGTCAGAGGTATAAGCAGGCACAACCGTGCTTACCTAAAACTGATTCTCTCTTCTTAGCTGTATTTGTTGTCCAGGATTTGTCAGTTCTCTAGCCGACAACTTCTGCTGAAGCATATGTAACCAGTGCTCATGCTGGTGGCTCAGTCGGTGATGTTGGATTGCGGATGAGTTGGCAATCCTTTTCATGCTCGAGAGAGAGAAATCCTTCGGTTCGGCGTTGTCTCAAGCATCGGTGCGCAAGAGAAAGGAGTAATAACCTCGGTCAGGAGCAAAAGGAGAAAGAGGATCTCTGGATCGGAGATTTATGCCGACGTATTTGAAAAGTGTTCGGGTTTTTCTCAGTGAGAGACGTTTGCGGGCGGAGAGGTGTGGGATGATATCAGAAAGGGATGCAGAGATGCACAGGCTGAGGAAGAGAAACTAGGGGGAGGTACAAAGAATACAGTCTCGTATTGTAGAGGACGGTCATGGCAGACAGTAACGGGTGGGCCTGGACTGCATGAGGTGGAAAGCAAAGGAGGTTGGATGCAAAATAAGAAGCTGTGTCGTGACTTTTCTATGCTGCAGCTTAAATATTTAGACAGACAATGGCTTCTGCGCCGGACATAGCGCGTGACCCCCAGTAATGAGGACACCAGATTGGTGATGTTCAAACCGAGGAGCAGATAGGGTGTATGGTTAAAGAGGCAAGACATAGTTCGAAATAACAGTCCGAAACAGTGAGGTTAAGTTACACATGATGGGCTACAAAGTAGGCTACATGTGTGGGCAAGGATACTCTGCATAAAACAGCTCTACAACGTGACTTCATGTCTATTTCACCTGTAAACCTGGAGGGGGGGGCGATAAAACACCCAAAGAATCCATGAGCCCAAGCGTTTAACCGTTGACCTTGTGTAGCTGTACCCGAAAATGAAATGCTGCCGGGTGCTGTCCACGGTGCTGAAACGCAGGCTTAATTCACTGACCATGGTTGTAGGGCTATTGTATCTTCAGAAAAAGTCATAACAACTTAGCTGAGACATGCTCTATGAAAAATTTCTGATGCTAAAATTGTCATGCTTGGAAATGTTATCTATGAACCTGAAGCTCAGCCAAATCGTTGGATATTAGTTGTTTTTTTGTTCCCCCACAGTTAAAATTCAACTTGCACTTCCTTTGATCAGCATAATATCTACCTAAAACATAGAAAACTGAGTGCCTTGTTCTATCATCGGCTTACATAAAATTTCCATGCTGAGTATTCCCTGATCAACTAGATAGCTAGAATAAACAGCTGCATACATGAGTATACACATTCACTCCCATGCATACACAACTGCACATGTAAGCACATGATGTATTTCACATTCCCATTACCTTCCACACATTCAATATACAAATGCTTGATAAAGTTAAAACAACTTAAATGGACACATTTTAAGTTACATAGCCTTCTGGGCCTATAACACAGGCCCACCACCTCTTGTGGAAAAAAAAGTGCAGTTGTGATTCTAGTATCTTGTAACTATAATAACAGCACCACATAAAACACCAGCCCTGGAAACATACCACTATATGAGTTAAATTTATTTGGACTGTAATGATTTCATCTCCCTCCTTGTTGGATACCCTGAGCTGAATCTTCCCCCTAGCTGCAGATGGCACATCTCTTAGGCGTGGGCCACAGAGATGTTTCTACCCATCTCCATCTCATGTGTTAGTACATGTTACTGTGGAAGCCTGTCACACAGCCCTCTGACAGAGCTGTGAGGGAGACGACAGATGTCCAAATAGCCAGCAGGTCCATCCGTCACAAGGATTTTTCTCTTACAGGTTGGAGGGAAGGAGGGTCAAGTGAGATGAATGAATATGACAAAATTTTGCCCTCTTCCATCATGAAAACAAAATAATCTGGTGGTCAGCTAGTCAGCTATGTCAAAGGCATCACCTCAGCAACAGAAAAATGCATGTCTGACTGGAACAACATTTAAGTATGATGGTGCTATGCTTCACTGCATAAAGTTGATCAGTGCTTTAATGCCAACAAAACACATGGCAATTAACTCTGTAGGAGGAAAAGACCAGGAAAGAAGAATAAAGGATTAATAGATTTGGTTGCTAATGTATGGAGGAGAGTGATTTTTCACCTATAGAAAAATATATTAAATTAACCAGGCAGTTTAGTGTGAAATGCTGTAGATGCTAAGTGTCTTTTCCTCCCTTCTGTACATTTCTCTGTTAGTTCTATTAATAGGCCTTGGGTGCAGGGAATTACAGCCCTATCAGGGTTTAACTGGTGTGAGCCATTTCACTCAAGATCTTATACTGAAGTCAACAAACAGGCCATAATTCTGTCACTACTAATGGTCATCTTAATGGGAGAAACAGGAGTGTAAACACATCAATTAGTTCACACTCTCCAGTTGTGCTCCCAATAAAGCAGTTACCAGAAGAGGCTGCACAAGGCTTAACATATTGCTGCAGTATTAGTATGATGTGGTGCAAGATATCACCCTTGGTAATATGGATAGTTATTTCCACAAGTTATACATGTAGGATTCTCTACTCTGACCTTAAGTAATGTCATATCCAATGGCAAACTCACTCACACTACTGTACAACAGATGCTGCAGCTTTAAGTATATTTGGTATCCCCATAAGTAATAGTGGGGATAACTCCATGACTGAATAAATAAAATTAGACATGTCTACTCAAATGGCAGAATTTTCTCAAGTATTCTGTAGTTGGCGCCTGCAGATTGTTTTTGCATTGCTGGCAATGCTGCAAGTACAACTGTTATCTCCAGAGATCAGTTGAAAATGGCCAGTATGTCCTTATCATCCCTGGAAGTCAGTCAGTAGTACTACTCCTATGTGCACATAGACTATGAATAATAGTGGGCAAAGTGACTGTAACATCACTCACAGGTTTCTGATTGGTCATTTCAAAGCAAGGACATTATGTTTACGATGGTTGCCATACTGTAATTTTTCTGAGGCCAGGGCAGCCAGAGCACAGCAGATGGTGGTGTAGAGGTGGAAAGTATAGAAACCATAAACTGCAAATAATAGCCGGCCAGCTATTATAAAAGTAGATTTACCAAAAGTGGAGAACAGAATCCTTTGAAGGTCTGTACTACAGCTAAATGCACAGCAGGCTCTATTTGTAGTGTAAAAGCTAAATTGGCATAGACCATCAGCTGTATGCATTAAGGAAAATGACAATCTCAAAAGAAAACACTGCTTAATGGTCACAGTCATTTCAGTACAGAGCAGAAGCATATTCATTGTCATTTAACATCTCCCCCTAATCAGTGATGCACAGGTGACCTGTGAATTACTAGGCATACACAAATTAAGACAACCCTGCGTCGTATTCTCTTATTGGCACAATTGTATTTATTAAAAAAAAAACATAAATAAAAAAAATCACCATAAGGGGCACATTTTAAGAAGTTAAATTAGCTAATGGGGCCATATCTTCTTGTGTTAAACATGACGTTATGTTTTATTTACAAGTTGGTTGGGTTGAGTTTTGAGTTGTTCTGAATGCCACTAATGAAGACACTAGATGGCATTAGAGAGACCACTTTCACAATGGCTTCAAAACTCATCCATGTTTTTGGCTGCTTGATCCAATATTGGGAACCAACTTATGTAAAAGGTAGCACTTTCAATTTTTGACAAAATAAACATGAGGGAATTTTGGCTTTTTTTGTTCCTCTTGTAATTAGACCGTTCATGTGTATAGCAAGATACATTAAGTGCACCTCAAGGTATACTACTTAAACAGGTATACTATTTTAAGTAATACTCTTTCTTTTGCATGGGTTTTATACTATTCAGGCCTGGTCAGCCATAACGTAGTAGGAAGTGCTCAAAATGTGAAAAGTGCTTACATCAAAGTATTGATTTCACAGTAAAGGACCCAACAATTCAATAGTATGGTATCTGTATAAATCCCACGCAAGCAACACAACACTACATAAGCTACATCCCCTTTCTTTAGTTAATATTTCTATGGACACATAAAACATAGGTAAGAATCAATAACATTGTTTTGTCCCACAACATAAAGCAAAAGGCACTGGAACTGCCTAATGTCCAGCCATAATCACCATGATATATTAAACATAACCAAGGTGAAGTAATTAAGCAAATTAAAACATTAATTAGAATAATTAGCACACTATTTCTATGCCAACATCCATCCTTGCATTCATAAAACACATGGATAGTATTAATATGAACTGTGTATCTTTAAGCTATTAGGAGTTATAATAGTATGAGCAAAGTAGCGGCACTCCAAATATTTAGAAAACAGACTGGTAAGACATGATCTCAGTTTACCATTTTTATTGTGGAGTAGGCTAATGCATGTCGGCAATACAAGCCTTCTTCAGAGCAGCATAATCATACCAATCCCTGCCTTCTTTTGCATAATCATCCCCAGGTGTGTAGAAGAGGTCCATAATTTGCTGTAGCAAATTTTCAAACACATTGTTACAAATCAAAACCAACAAGGCATCAATATCATAAATCTCCCCATGAAAACCCACTCAATATGGTTAAAATAATAGGGTAGTTAATCCATTTTGTATTTGGCATCAGAAAGAGGGGGGAAAAAAAGAGTACATTACACACCTTTTGGATATATTTTCCTACACATTTTAGCGAACAGGATATCTCTGCAATACAAAAAAGCTTTGTACTGCCAACGGTTGACCTCAGCACAGCACTCAGCCAATATGGCAGAGGAAGCACACCTGTCTCTACTTCCAGGAGTTAGAAGAGTTTCAGGAAAATCAGTTGTTTCTCATTAATATGTAAATTTATACAGCAAGGTTTTCCAAAATCTGATAGTATCTGTAGAATAAGTATTAAGTTTCTTTCATGTATCACTGTTTTTGAGTTATTATGCTTATAAAAATGCATCTACAGACAGACAGACACAGTCCTTCAAACTCTGTACCAGGCAAGTATGCATATTTTCATTTAAAAAAATGCATTTATAAAGCGCGTAACAGTTCAAAAACTCTGGCTCAAACTTTGTGTTTCAAATAAAGGTACTTCAAGCTTGAAAGATTTTTATTTTCAGTGTTCAAGAGACACTTGACATGCATAGTTAGCATTTGGTTTGCTATAAGACCATAGTATGCTCTGTAAAGATTCTCACTAGTGTGTGTAGGCATGAGAGCGATGGACTTTTGAGCCATAGGTTGCTTATTGTTTGTCAGTCTCAGTCTCAAAAGTTGGGCTTTGACGTGGCTATTGTTTTGTGGGCCCAGCTCCAGCAGCTGGTTGCTAAGTGGATAAGCTGTACATGCGCATGTCTGCCTTAACACTGTTTCTATGCAGGTAAGCTTAGCTTTGAATCATACTACATTCCTGATAATCAGTAGAATATACAAAACACATCAGTTCCATCTCTGTGTGATTTCTCCATCAGCTGGTCAGCACATTCAACTGCTCTTCCACCTAGACCACAAAATTGCAGATACTCTGGGCCAGCAGTGACAAGAATTAAGTCCCACGCTGTGTCAGATCCTTAAAGTGCTGACTTGTGAGTTGTCTTGCATTGCGTGAGTAAAGGTTATGTGATGTTCCACTAACAGAGAGGAGTACTAGGTTTTGCTGGTTGTTCCATTCAAAGATGTCTTTTTCCACAATTGACAAAAGTAGATCTGGAACGGACATTAGCTGGAGCAAATTATCCTCAGTGCTCAGTGCTGTTTTGGATTGAAAATACAAACTTCAGCACATACATACATGATACCTACATACACATATACATACATCTAATTTTGAGGCCCTTAGTTGAACATAGGAGTGTCAGTGTTTCTGACTGATCAGTTGATTGACTGGTTATGTTGGCGTATTTTAATTTTTCTGCATTCCGGTCTCAGGATTTGCTATGGTCCATTAAAATTGCCAGGGAATTTGAGGAGGCCAGCAGGACCGAAAAACAAGCATTTGATTTTTTACTCGTTTGACTGAAAGTCGAATTGTTAAGTATAATGTTTTAGTCACATGGCTAGGCTAGCTAACAAACAGTACTTGGTAGTGGTCTCAGACTTTTGGACTGCAATACATATATATTTATCTTTCATATTGCATGGGTGAAGAGAAAAGTCACCAAAGTCACACTTAAATTAATCAACTATTGTGCATATAAAAGCCAAAATCCCAGACACACCAAACCTATGACACATTGCTGACTGTATCTATTGCTACTACCACAACTACTGTTACTTTTGCTACTATGACTTCTGCTACAACTACTACTGCTGCTACTGTGGACCTTCAGCAACTTACACTAATGACTTCTGAGGGGACTTTCAGCACCGTGGACAGCACCACTGCAGGGCCAAGCTTGGGAAGGGCAGCACTATACACAGGAAGAGGTCCTCCTCTGTAGTACTATCACGGATAGCTCCTGGGATGCATTCGGTTACATAACAGTTTCTCCTTTTCTCCTCACCTTATATTTTCTCCTTGACTCTTTAGTAAAAGTCAAGGTCATGGAGGAAAATATGTGAGGGTGACAAAGTGAGTGAGCCATGTCCTGCGAATTTGAATGAGCTCACATACACCACACTGAAGTGATGTTTGATGGGTGGTGCTGAGACTCTGCCTGCACAAGATTCCATTCTCTTGTCAAAATAATTTGAGGAACAGAAATGAAGAACAAAACCCTGTCAGCTTGGGAAAGGTAATGACCATGTAGGCTATTTGACATCTTGCTAACAATAAACCAAAGATATATTCTTTTTACACTGCAAAATTACCATCTCACTCTCACTTTAAAGGCTGATTCCAGTATTTTTAAACCTGAGCCCTAATTTCCTATCTTTTGTGGGTCTAAATGATTATTAGGAGCACAAAGTATGGAATTAGCAGCAGTGATTGACTCATCGGAGGATTGCTAGGTACTAAGTGGCTAAATTTTCCTCCACTACAACTGCTGCTGCTGCTACTTCCACTAGAAGCACTTCTACTACTAGTACTGCTATTTTTACTAGTAATCACATAGCAATCGCCTTTCATACCCTTGCAAACACTTTCAATAGCCTATCACCTGGTTAACACTCTAGCAATCACCCACCTAGCAACCTAGCAATACTCTAGTAAGCACTGTATGTCACCTGGTATCTATATGAGCCATCAGATTTCCATTTCATTGTATTTAACAGTCAGGTGTCATTCCATGTCATTTACTTCCCTAAGCTCCATAAAGTCAATGTCTGAAACTGTTGAAAGCCAACACACAAACCGTTTTCAGAAAACATAACATTGTTTCATTTTAACAACTCAGTTGATTACTTTTGTTTTCCCTCTGTTGTAGCTGCCTGTGGGCCCTATACGTAGAATGCATCTACACATTAAGCTCAAAATCTGAAAAAAAGTCTTTCCATGTATAGAGATGGTGTTGACATCTCATGGTTGTGACATCTAATATCAATAGCTCTAATCAATAGCTCTAAATTATAAGAAATAAGAAGGTTATTAGAATCTATGTGATACTGTCTGTGGATAGCAGAGAAAGAGAGCTCGGGGTTACAGCTGGCCATTTGGTTTCATTGTTTTATTTCTTTATAAAAATATTTGACATTGCTTACAAAACTTAAGACACACAGCAAACATACTATTTTGTTTGCATACTGTTTAAAATTCACAGTATTCAGTTAGTTATGATGTCCATGCTCCTCTTTCTGTTTACACTTATCTTTTATCTTTTTATTTTTTGCTATCAATTTGACACTGTGATCACTTGCCTGAAGACATGTAAAAGGTAATCATATAGTTTACAAAATATTTATAAAATATTAGAAAATAAATTATAGGTTCGTACAAAGGGCCTGCAGATGATGTCGGTTCATTAATTTTAACAATTGTTCACATTTTTGATCAATAGCAACACTTTATGTGTGGTTGGTCTAAAGTCTTGAATCAGCAACAAAATAAATTTGATGCATTTATATCCACAATTCAAGGCATTCATTCTGTTCCCTTAGGGTATATGTTTTTTTATATTAAATGTTTACTGTAGCATTCATGGAGTGTTGACCACAATGTTGACTGAAAAAAGCACTCTGTCTCTGTCTCCTCTCTACAACAAAGTAGTACACTGCACATGCATAGAGGAATGTTCTCCCGTAGCAAACAAATCAATAAAACTTATTTCCTTTTGGTCAATTGTTAATTAAATGCCAGTTTCCCCTCAATTAAAAAGTGACTGGAGTGCAGAATATGGCATATAATAATATTTTGCCTCAGTAATTAAAACCACCTAGGGATGATAAGCAAACAGCACATCAATTTCTGATTGGTATCTGCAAATTGCTGCTGCCATTGTGGTATCGTCAAAACTAGGTAAGCTTTAGCAGCCCCCCTTCCTTATAATGATTTTTATGTTGATGGGTAGACTACCTACAGAGTAAGGCTTTCAGTATAATCTAAAGGGTTTATTTGACAATTATGCAAATAAGGAATATGTTTTTGAAAGTCAAAATCATATTATACTCTACCATATTCCATATGTGTACTTAAAATGTAAACTATAAAAATACACTAGTCATGTTCTTCTATTAGGGCAAACTGTTTTTCATTACTGTGATAGCTCTTAAAGGAAGAATGAAATGTCACAATAAATCCATACTGACTTACACAACCTTTGGGTTTTAAAGTCAACTGTCTTACATGAAATACACAATTCATACAGAACTGACGAGATCACTTATCTTCATGACAGGTTATTGTGCTTGAATACACATTACTTAAAATAGATAACTGACCAACTGAATTACCCTTGGCTCTGACCCCAAGAGAGATGCATCCAATATTGGCACTAGTGAAGTCACCATGAACCAGGATCATCTGTGATTGGAGGAGCAGGGGCAGAGAGAGAAGGAAAGAGAGCAGAAGGGGAACAAATGACTATAGATCATGCTGTGGAGCAGAGCTGTTGCACAGTGGGCCAGAGTCACAGTGAGATGTATTGCTATAACAGATGCTTTTCCTGAAAATGTATTACTGCACTGGACTTGCCACCATCCAAGTTCCACTCAGCATTTAAGGGAATACCTGACTAGAATACCACAAGCTCTCTCACTGTCAACATGTTTTTCTTGCAGCCTGCACACACATGCACACACTTCAATAAGCCTATCAAATGCAGAGGCAAACATATGTTCACATATGTACACATTTCTCATCTATCCATCTACATACACACACTCTCTCACACACACACACACACACACACACACACACACACACACACACTAAAAACAAAAATAGAGGAAAGACATTTTTTTTTATCTCAGCATCAATCCATATTTTGATAAATCCTTCACATTTGTAGACACAAATATGTCTGCTCCCCTGGCGCAATGTTTACTGAATGGATTTGCTCTGCATTATCAACTCTCTAACACAGAGACTATTTGCCTTTTCTCTCCCCATATTTATTCTCTTTTCAGTGGTGTAAGGATGGGCTCCAAATATATCAGAAAAGACACAGGGCTCCTTCTCTTTTAATTGAGCATTTTCACAAATGAATGCTGCAGTGCTGTATATATTGTGGGCAAAGAAATTCAAGATGCCACTACTCTTTTTGGATGCCTTAGTTGCTGGATTTTGTGTAAAACAAATGCAAAACAAAGCATTTGATTACAAAACAGTACACAGCCCAAGACTCTCAATACCAGGACAATCCTATGTCAATGCTATGTTTCAGCATTTTGAAGTGAAAATTTTCACTTTCTTATAAAACAATGGGCAGCCAGTGGTTCGTAAATTAATCCCTAAAGTCTATTTCTGAATTAACTAGTGGTTGTCATTAAAGCTTTGAAATGAACGTTTTTACCTGCAAAGACTATGCAAAAACAGGCAATTCAAATGTTATGTGCAGTGAGCTATATACCTTATGTTGCATGTTTGGCTCTCCATTCTGTATTTTGTCTGTGTCCGCCTCTGTCCATCCTTTCAACACTTTACATATCTTGAAATGTATATAAAAAGCAAGACCATGTTTTTTGTTTGTAAACAAGGCTGATGTCAGCAGCCAACACAGAGTGGATGCAGAAAGAACCCACAGTCGCATAAGTTCCAGTGTGACAAGTAGCAACGGGAAGCAAATCTAACCTTTTGCAAAACAATGGATGATCACTCCATAAAAATTATTTGTGAAATGAGAAATGAGTGGTACGCCACCAAAGCAAGGATGTTATGAAAAATGTAATATGTAAAATTAAAATGAACATTGTAATTTAGTTTTACTATTATCTAAAATTAAAATAAGTGTGGTCCATATGTTTTAAAAGATATGAAATTATGACTAAAAAATATGTAGCACCAGAACCTCAACTGCAACAGATATAGGACAAAAGTAGAATCATCACCCAAAGTACCACATCTGCAAAAAAATTGAGTAAACACTGAGAAATGTATTACTGTTCTTGTGCAGTTTGAAATGTGACTGATTTAACCATTTGTGGACCTGATGAAACTAAGATACCATATCCCATCATGCATCAAAATAGTGCACACATGGGGCACCATGGTGGTTCCCTGTGCATTACAATAGCACATAGTGCACATAACAAGACTCATCAAAAAGGCTCTACATAGTTTTGAGTGGGCCAGAATTTAAATGAAAGTTGATGAGACATTGAAGCCTCTTATTTCTGGCCTTGTGGGACTACAGCCAGCAAGACAGAAAGCCAAATGGTTCATTAGTGTCGACATTTGCGCCTCAGTGACAGTAAAGACAACAAAAATAATGTATCCTACTAGCCACAGTTTTTATTTTTGCACATGTATATGTGCAGATAAAAAAAATATGAGAAGACTATGATTTGGGATATATGGTTGGGCAGTTCAGATTTACAAAGAGGTTTGAGGTTAGAAATTTTCCATACTAAAAATGGCAATCACGCCGACACTATTTGTCTGCTTGTCTGTCTTCTTTGCAGTAAAGCAGAGTGATGGCATATCCTGCTGCAATCTAATTGGCCAGTGTGACAAATCAGCTCATTGCACCGCTCACCTCTCATATTACAGGAGCAACAACAAAAATGTCATACATGTTTGAAAAAGATCCAGTTGTCTCAGATGGTCCAAGACTGCATCGGAAGATCGAGACATGATGTGCTGACGTTCTCACATTATCCCAGCAAAGACACACTGTTTTCACAATCAAATTTTTTCTGGGACCATCTAATCATGAAATCAACCATGATATCATATAATGTGTGCCTGGCATGAGGAAAGTCACTTGACACTGTTCTGTGTACAAGCACCAAATGCCAATGTAAATTGAGTTTGTTTTTTGGTTTTTTTATTCTGTTTGAACTTTTTATTGTATAATCTAATTAGACAGCTGAAGAATCTATCATATAGTCACTGTTTTTCATAGAGGACAAAAGAGGGAAAAAAAACATTTTCAGAGAAATAAATGTGTGTATTGCATATGTAACATATTGACATCTCATTCAGCCTAAAAATGTATATCATAACAACAAGAAATTGAGCTAATCCTCTTAGCCATGATAATGTGAATAAAATTGGATTTACAAAGCTAAAGCATGCCTCATTTAGGACAGTGGTATGTTGGCCTATCCAAAAACTGGTCTATAAAAGCATGTTACTGAAATAGAAGAGGTTTGGGTATTAAATTGGCTGGGATGACACCAGGCTGGCTGCACTCAGTCAGTACCTAAGCCTCTTTTTGGACCAGGAAATACCCTGGCATGTCACTAAAATGTCTATGTACACACCCACACAGGCATCTGCAGTGAAATGCAGATGGGCCTTCTTTACATTTTCAAACAAGTCCTCCCCAGTGGGAAGCACTTCCACATGAGTGACATACTGCTTCAGCCACACTGAGTTTACTTCATGTCAAAAGTTAGTCCACTTGACATGCTGTTTATGCTTGGCTGGGATGTTCAAAACTCACATTTTCCATGGTTCACTAATCAGTGAGTGGTAGGAACAAATAATTGAATATTTTTTTTCTTTCTGTTTTCTCTCACCCTGCTTCTGTCTCTCTCTCGACTGAGTGTGAAGGCTCACATATGGTCACATGACCCCCAACACCCTTGCTCAACAACAACAAACATTCCTTTGCCACTGGTAGTTAAACTACCAGTGCTGAGCCTCAAACAGCACTGTTACTTAGAATTCGTACAGCACTTGGGAAAAAACTATTGCTAAAAGTACTTGTAGAGCATTTAATTGCACAGTAACGTCTGCCTGACAGTAGCAGTGTAAAGATGCCAGCTGCTGGATGGCCTGAGGGGTCCTTGATGATGGCCTGAGATAGAGAGAGCATTCTGGAGATGTACAAATCATTTAGTGAGGTAAAATTTAAACCAGTCACTATTTGTGCATGGTGCGTAGGTGAGACTTAAGCTCCCGTTTGGCGGCATTGCTATACCACACAGTCATAAACCCAGTTAAAACACTCTCTATGATACTCCTATAAAAACAATTCAGCACATTGCAGTCATAAGTAAAATCCCTGAGCGTTCTCAGAAAAAGAGATGTTGTAGGCTTTCTCTAGGTGTGACCCAAACTGTAACAACAATGTAGAGCCTGCTCATTTAACAAGTCACTACTTAGCATGCCACATGACGTCAGTAGGACAGAATCATTGTATTGGGACCCCACTGAACCATCATTCAAGTCAACATGTCAAACCCACAGACAGTAGCTGCACCACTTCATTGGGGTGCCTTGGGTTCCAAAATCCAAAGCTCCCGGCTCAGATTATGAGGAGTGTAAGGATCAGATGCATGCAATGGTAAGAGCACAGACATGGACATTGGACCAGCAATATGATTTCCTCATAAGTGCATTACAAAGAGAAGCACATCAAGAAATCCTCATCCTTGAGGGACAGAGCTGAGCTACACGAACTGCAAAATTTTGACAGCTGAACTGCGTGGTGACAAGGTGTCAGTTGGCTCATTGCTTATGCTTTTTTTATTACAAGCAGAGGGCTGGTGAGATGGTCCTGCACCAAAGGGAGCTTGACTGGAGGCTCCACAACCATTGTCCACAGCACTGTCAGCAAGCTAGTCGGCACCTATGCAACCAATGTGTGGCACAATGGAGAGTGAGCTGTAACCCTAACCCCAACTCCTCAGGCAAAACCCCAATTACACATTTTAGGTGCTGCATAAGGAAGCCCTGGAACTAGTGGAAGATGTGCAAGCTGCTCAGTTGACCCAACTGGTTTGTGTAAATGTAACAAAAGTGAGACTGGAAAAGCGAGCTACTGGAGGAGCTCATGAAAGGGGTTAGTGAACAGATTTCTTACCTGAGGAAGACAATTCAGGATGAAATTTGTACCCTTTGTCCTCAGGATGGGCAGTTTGTGACCCCACATGCAGACACCAGGGGAGAGAGCCAACAGCTCCATAGCCCAATCCTGCTCAGCTGAACATGAGGCCTGCACCAAGGAGCCACAAGTCTATTTAGCAGCAAGCACAGCGTCCCCAGAGGGTGGGCGAAAGACAGTGGTGACAAAGTTCCACTAGATATTCAGAAGCAGTTAAAGGGTCTGAAGACCTCCCTTGCAATGGGATGAGCAATGTCACCCAATCTGTCAGGTGTGGGGAAAGTGTCCATCTTGGTCAAGATTGGCATTTAAAGTAATTGGCCCTAGTCATTTTGGGCCAGGTGACTAGGGCCTCAGTACCAATGGAAGTGTCACCCCACCTGGAAAACAGGGAGAAATAATCATGACAGTGATATGGTGTTTAATCAGTGAGAATGTTTACTTGAATGAATCATCAAATATATACACAATTTACACCGAAATATAGGTACACCACAGGCAGTTTTTAGTAGAATACATACACTTTTTTAAGTTATAACAATATTTCTCTGGGACAAATCATTTTCTCTTCCATTACTGATAAATAGCATGTAGCTACAGCTCAGTAAACAATACTCAAACAACTGTATAAAAATAATTTACATGTTAATTCGTAATATACCGGAAGTATTTGCAATGACGCGCAATGACGAGTTAACTCTTAGAGTTAACAGGGGCGGGAGCTTGGCTTACACGCTCTTTGCCATACTCGGTAAAACTTTACTCTAACTTACTCAGAATGTTACATACACGTTCTCCTAACACTCATAATCCATTACCCAATTACTGTAACCACTTTTCCAGTGTAAAATACCGACAACATACCTGGAAACGGGGAGAAATAATTCCTGACAGTCATACGGTGTTTCCTCAGTGAGAACCGTTTGTTAAATGAGGAGAATATTGCGATTTCCCCTATTTATGTAGGTGAAGACAAAAGCAATCGATCTCAGATTAGCAGATTAAGATACTTTGCAGATCACTGGTAATACTGTACTATTACAGTTTAACTTTTAACAATAAAAAATGAAATGAAATGAAGGATGAATGAATTAAAGACTTTTTAGTGTTTTAAGCCCCTTGTTGAACATGAGTTTTGCTGGTTAAACCATTTTAAACACATCTTTTAAATGTTCTAATGTGATCATTTTAATCTTATTGGAGAATTATAATCTTATCACAAACCATGAATTTACTCTTTTTAAACTTGTTACAGACTTGTAGTATATTACCTTTCAACTTGTCACAGACCCACCAGCATTTGTGGGGACCTGTTGTCAAATGGAGGTAATGCTCAATGGGATGTTAGCTGCCTACAGGACTGGTCCACAGCTTGTGGTCCACAGGTCACTCTAATGTCGCATTTTTACCATCTTTCCCTGAACAAAAGATGACAAGGGACAAGGGAGAATCTAGCTTGGCTTTCCCTAAAAGCAGCAAATGGATTTAAGATTCCATATGTAACCCATTCTCATTCCCAAGGCGTCATATGTAAAAACAAAACACATAAAAACGTAAAAACAAACAAACAAAATAACTTTAATTTCATGTATTGGGCCTCCAAAGGGCGCCCTGAAACTAAGCCTGGGTGGATCTGTGTTCATGAAATGAGAAAATTAAAACTTTGTTATAGGATATATGAAATTAAAGTTATTTTGTTTGTTTGTTTGTTTGTGTGTTTGTTTTTGTTGAGGAAATAGTGACCAAAATAAGTCACCTTTACATACTTTAATCCTGTTGACCATCCAGGGCATTACTACAAGTACAGGGCCTGAGGAGCATGGATTAGGGTTAGGTCTGAAAAGACAGATCTTGCATTTCATCAGGAAAATAAGCTTCAAAGTTGACCGAACATACTAGTTTGGTTGTAAATTAGTCAAACATTATTACCTTAAAAGATTTTTGTCACTATTTACACAAAAACAGAAGAAAAAAATAAATAACTTTAATTTCATGTATTGGGCCTCCAAAGGGCTCTCTGAAACTAAACTTGGGTGGAGGCTGTGTCCATGAAATGAGAAAATTAAAACTTTGTTGTAGGACTAAACCAAATACATTGTTGGAAAGGTCTTGACCTGGAGAGTAACATAATATCAGTTTGAGGGTTGCAAATGGCTCCTGCTTTGAAATACTGACCTCTGAACCTTGACCTCAGTGCATATTGGAAGGCTTGTCACTGAGCAACAGAAGGGGCTACAGACATGGGACCAACTGTTATAAAAAGCTCTTGACTTGAGTTATGTTTGATACCCATAGAGATATAGTCACCATGTGGGGGCGCTGTCAAATATGGTAAAAATTAATCTAGACTCATTTAACAATTAGTTATTTAAAATCTGATCACACAGATGTGTTTCCCATCCCCTTAATTCCCCTAATGCACTCTGAATTCAGTATTTACGACTTCAAACTCTAAGAAATAAACTATTTTTAAACAAAAACTACAATTCCCTAGAGCCGCACCATGCAGCTTGATATAAATCAGCGCCATACTTGTAGTTCTTCTGGTCTGCAAACGAGGATTACAGTTAGGC
>OMKZ01000926.1:27183-47218 GCA_900302535.1 Neoniphon sammara
TATTGTTGTGATCTATTCCCTTTCTCAGATTTGATGCAAGGGCTTGGGTTCCAGTGTGCTGATGAGCTTGCAATAAATAAAAACTGAGGTTCAAATGGTACTATCTTTGTACTAAAAGAAGCATGAGTTGAGATGAAATATTTCTCTAAATGATCTGTAGAAATAAATCATTAATTAATTTATCATGTTTATTTGCCTCAGGCTTCTTTTGACTTTCTGCAGTCTCAGGTGTAAGAAAAAAATAAACACTACACGAGAACATTCACACACATAAGCAATGCACAAATAAATTGTCTAGTGTGCGCTAAGAAGGTTAAATAAAAATTCTCATTGATATAAACACACACACAAACACACACACACACACACACACACACACACACAAATTACACATGCACTCTCTGGCAAGGGATTTTTGCTGGCCCTGCAGAAGGCAGAGACAAGAGGCATGATTGAGTGGTTTTCCTTGGATCAATAATCCGGGACCATGGAGCATCAAGGACACCGGATTCCTAGATCTCCCGCAACCTTCTTCAAATTCGCCATGACATCCACCTAGCCCTACGCTATGAAGAAATAGCCCCATGGGCAAACGAGGGAGACAATACCTGGATATGATTGAAACCTACAATCAGAGTCTGGGTAATGTAGGAAAAACTGATTATCATTAGTCACTCATCCCAAACTCCCCCATCAAGCCCGGGTCCACCCTTATTGCCTAACCCTTGCACGCACTCCACTAACATCTCACATATAAATGCAGATATTCAAACACACAGACATTTCACTGAATTAGAATTTGTATTTTAATGCATGCATAAACACAAAACAACACACAAACAGTGGGTTATGGTGGAAGATCGCTGGGATGGAATAGGCCCACAAAGAACAGTCAGAGGCTGTCCCACTGGGGACTTTTGCCGCTATGTTCTAAGGCAATCCAAATTACATCTAGGCTTAGGTTATTTCTCCGCTCTGAACATTTTTATTCAAGTCACATGTACAAGTGTACTCAGCTCTTACAAATGCTAGGAATGCAAATGCAAAATCTACAAAGTAATATCGTCTCAATGAAAGCAAAGACATTACTCATGATATACTGTATAAGAATCTACTGGACAATTACTGCATAATTGCAGAGACAGCTCTGTTGTCGTCCAAATTGTTTGGAATCCATGTTGGTCTGGTACCAAGCTGGTCCAACTGACTGGCTTACTGACTGGTTGGTTTGGATTTTATTGAGGCAGTGTGGGAGGTTTATATAATATCAAGCTGCTACCATGGCCTGCAGTTCATCTGTCTGGTTGTTTATCTGTTTATTCCATGCCATTACAGTAATTAGGTCTTCATACTGGAAGCCACAGCAGCCCTAACAAGAGCTCAGAACAGCATGTGAAGACAGAATGATGGTAAATAGGACAAAAGTGAAATGGACTATCGGCACAGCTCTCTGTCTGAAGAAAAATAATTCAGAGGCCTGCCAGCAGTGAATGCTGTAATTGCTCCCTTCAAGGAGCCCTGCTTCGCCAGGTCACAATGGAATGACCTTTGTGTGATTGCAAACCTCTATTACTGGTGAACCACTGTGGCAAGAGCCATGGCCTTCTCTTTTATAGTCTCCCTTGTTGTTGTCATTTTAATTATGTTATTCAAATGTTTTTGCACTGTCACCATTTCAGTTTTTTTCCTCATTTACTTGAAAGTACAGTAATCTATGTTGCTTCAAATGAGACAAGACTGTGCTTGTTGTGTAATTTTAATTTATATATTTATTTTCCAGGTTGTTCTGATGTGTACTGTTCATGCTGTGTCTTTGTTTTTAATGTGAGTCATTTTGGTGTGGAAGAAGACATTCTCAGACAGTCAGCTCAGATATTCACCATCTGGCTCTTCTTTGAAAGAGCGACAGTTTTCAACATGTTTGTTTGAATTACTAATTCATTGTGGGAGTTATTTTGTGACTTAAGGGTTCACACATGCAATTTTAATGCACAACTGCACACCTGTGAGAATGTTTTTCACTGTGTGCATAATTTTTAGAAAGGCAATACACAGAAGCACAAGTATCAACTCTAATAATAACGTCGAATAACTAGTGCTGCATGTTAGACAGTGAAATGCATCCAATGATGCATGCAAAAATTTTCCATCCGTTATATCTTTCATGGTCATTGAAGGTCAAAGGTCACATGACTATTAGAAATAGAATAGAATAGATTCAGTTATATATGACTTTATATTAGTGTTCGTTGATATGGCCATTAGAAATATTCTCTATGTACTAGCTTTGGGCCGAAACTTTGACCTTACCCTGTGACCTTGACCTTGATCAATTCCTCTCTCAAAATCAAATCAGTTCTTCCTTTCCTGACCCTTAACACTTTCACCAAGTTTGGTACATATCAGATCAAAACTGTTTGTGTTATGCTGTACACACGCACGCACACACACACACGCACGCACGCACACACACACACACACACACACACACACACACACACAGAACAGGCAGGACTGACAACAATACGCCTGCTGGCGCTACTGCACATGCGGGTGTAATAACATTTGCAAATCAATCATCACTTCAAGATTTGCTCTGGTGACCCACACAATTCAGTCAGAAGTGGTAGGCCCATCATCAGAATTTGTTTGCCTTGTGATGGCAGTATTATGTTAAAGTTATGGTGAAATATTTATGTAGTCTAAGTATTATCTCTGTCTATCAAGGCAACACACTTGTTTGGCAATTTTGATAAAGCAAAGCAAGAGACCAGGCTAGGGAGGACATTACTCACTTTCCCAACCCACATTTTCCAAGCTGCTGCAGTGAGTCAACCCAGTAACAAGTTCATTTACAGTATAACATGTAACAACACCACCTATAGATTAATTTATTATAGGCACAAAGAGGTCTTTGAACAAAGACAATGATTACATAACCTTTGAGATCAAGAAAACACTAATAACTAGAAAAATGCATTTTCTGAGGAAAATGCATGCGTTTAATGCACCAAGTAAAAGATGGAATGAGGTTTATACCTCAAACTATGAAAGAGCAGTGACAGTTGAATTATGGCTCAAAACCACTGAAAATGAATGGATTCATTAGGGCCAACAGAACTCCCTGTGAACAAAAGCTCACTGCTTAATAACTATTAGTCATATTGCTTCCAAAAATGAGTAGGGGGTTCTGTCTCAACATGAAGAAGTCCACAGTGCCATGATCTCCTCTGATCTAAGCTGGGTGGAGATCACCCCTGCTCTGCTAGAGCAATTCTCACCTCCCTTAACAACTAGAGAGCAATATAATTCTACGCCCTGCAACCTTTGTGGACCAAATGGTCACACACGATCCTCTCCTCATCTCCACATCAAACTGACACACATAGGTGGTCGAAGTCCGTACACTACACCACAAATAAACAAGCCCACATTCCAGAAGCACCAGAAAACCAACATCATCTGGTCACCAGGCTCCCTCACACAGATAATCCATTCCTTCTCCAACCAAGTGGAGAAATTAGGGGTGTGTGTCTCCATCACTGAGGTCGATGTGATGTGCATCCCGATGCGCTGCCAATGGTCCGATACATTAAAGTTACTTAATGTGATGTGAAAAAATTCACCCGTTGCGATGCAGTGCAATTCAACACGATTTGATTCAACACAATATGATTCAAAAGAATCATGCTATGCAATTCAACATAGCACAGAATTTTATTTTATGTCTTAAGCATATAGCAAATCATACATTTACTAAAAGTGTCATTTTTACTTTACATATTTATTTCTCTAGTACTGCAAATGCAAGTAAGCATCTCTTTTATGCTGTTTCTTTTTTACCTCTAAAAAACAGGCCTTTTCACAAGTCCTTTGTAATGCAGTGCAGTCTCAACAGTTTACAGTACAATACACTTTCATAACACCACACACAATTAACAGTTAAACTATTTAAGGATGCTCAATATTAACAATGAAGCTTGGTGCCATAACTACTGCAAGCAGACAGATGTGCTTAACACTTTTTCAGGTAAGTTATCTCCACAGTGAACAGAAAGTAGCAGTCTGGTTTCTATGTGAACAATAAAAAATAAAAATAACCTTTCACAAGCAGGTCTTTCATAACTGCTTATAAAGGTTTTTAAAAAAGTATATTATTATTGGCAGTCACAGGCTGCTGCAAACACCAGACTGCTTGTCATAACTCCTCAAACACTAAATTTTTAAAGGTTTTTAAATTTTTTAAGGTTTTTCTACAGGAATAATAGTTGATCCACATGATCAGGATGACGCAAGCTGTGCTGTACTGTATCTTGAATCTGCCCACAGACTCCTGCCCAAGCTTGGACAGTAGGTCACCGTACTTCTGCACATTCAAAACGTCAGCTGCCCCGTGGCTTTCCAACATCTTTGAGACTGAGGGGTGCTGAAACCTTTTGTTGTTCACTTGCTTAATGTAAAATGACAGTTTTGCTTTCAACGCCTTAACAGCGCTGATCATTTCACGTTTTTATCTTTACCTTGTAACTGTAGGTTCAAGTGATTCAGTTTCTCAGTTACATCTGTCAGAAATCCAATATCAAGCAGGCGCTCAGCATCAGACAACACGGTGGTATCCTCCTCCCTTTGAAGGCTTTGATTTCACTAAGCAAGGAAAGAAAGTGCTATAGTATTTTACCACTGCTTAAACACCTGATTTCAGGTGAGGGAGATCCCTGTACTCAGCAGAACATTCCTCCAGGAACAGCTTGAAGCTCCTGTGTTGCTTGGCCTTTGCTCGAATGGAGTGGATAATCTTAACAACAGGTGTCATGACATGATCCAATCCCATAACCTTTGCGCATGTAGCCTGTTGATAAATGATACACTGATAGTTGAGAAATTTAGGAAAGTCGGGGTCCACTTTGAAGTGGGAAATAAATCCTGAGTGACACCCTGTCATAGCCGGCGCTCCGTCAGTTGTCACAGACACCAGCTTTTCAACAGGTATTTTCTTTTTCCCCCACAAAGTAGTTCTTCACAGCAATGTAAATATCAACTCCCCTAGTTGTAGTTTTCAGTGGAAATAAGGTCATAAAAAGTCATCAAACACCATTCGAACGAAGACAGCCAGCTGGGCCGTATCGCTGGAGTCAAACGACTCAACACACTGGATCGAAAACCATTTGCACCTGTCCACGTCCCGTTCTAGCTGCTCCACTGCATCCCCAGACAGCGCGGTCACTCTCCTTGCCACAGTATTAGCATCAAGTTGTACATCGGCAGTAGCAGACATAATTTCTGTTATACTTTTTTGGTCAATATGTCTGAAATACAAAACTGAAACATTAAATCTATATCTTTAGCTGACACTAAGTTGATTCCATTATACAGTATTAAGGTGTGGGTTAGCTGAAGTCAACACCAATAAATTTAGCTGGTCAGGTAGCAAATTCCAAATTGAGCAAACAAGCTAGGGTTCACTTAATTCATGTTAGCAATGGGATGCTAATTTTGGGTAGTCAATTGGCAAACAAAACAAACAAATACACTTACCCAGGAGGCCCTGAATACAGAACCAGACATTTTGTTGAAGAGGAAAATGTAAAAACATCACTCTTCTAAACAACATAAAAATAATGTTCATCATCTTGCTAGTTTTCCCCATGGATGTTACATTTGGTTTTCCCAAGCTTTCCTGCCTGAACCAACCATCCACGCCTCCAGGCCCACCCTGAAGCTGTAACTGGACCTTTGCATTTCATTCTGGCATAAATAACTTGAGTGCATTTGTGTTGTCACAGCGTGTCACCCTTATGGATAAGAGTAAAATGAAATCCACCATTTCATTATTATCTTGTTTTCTATATGAAAATATATACTATAAAAATACAAAAACTCATTTTATTTTATTTACCTTAACTTTATTTTTCTTTGTTTTTGTTTTTTTTTTATTTAATTAGGCGTTAAAAATCTGATTGGATTCCTGTATTCCAGACATCATTCAAGGCATATCGGCTAGGAAAAAAATATAAGAAATGTATTTTAAAGGGAAAACAGTGTGGGTTTACACCTAGCAATTTACATAAATACAGATCAGTTGATTTGAATGAAAATATATTTGGGTGATTAAAAACTGAGATAATGTAGCCAGCTAACAGACTAACGTGTCATCAGGCAGTTGAGCGCAGCCTGCAGGCACACAACACATTAGAACCCACGTTAAGTGTGTTTACGGCTGATGATAGTGTTAATTGAAAGCTTCCATTTACATTAAGCTTTTAGCGAGTTAGACAAACCATGATCTATCCATCCATTCCAGAATCCCCACATCAGACATTAAACTAAAAGTAAACCTCCCTTGTTTTCCCTGTAAAGCAGTGAGTGGTGATCCCGGAGATCGATTACGAGGTGTGTGCATGTACCCTGTGTGCATGTTCTATACACAGAGTAGTCATCCTCAATAAATTTCCCTTCAGCAGTTTTGTAAAATCCAAAATATGGCCAAATATTGGACTTAGTCCTCTTGGCTGGATTAAAAATCTCTCTAGTGCCTTCCATTATTGTTGATTGAAAAGCAAAACAAATGCACATTGTATGCCGCACATGCATGGTTTGGGTGCTTTATTCTTGTCAGACTGCCACTGTGGACATGTAGCTGGTGCATGGGGACCTTTACAATATTGAGTGGAGCTGGATTTTGTTTGTTCAGAGGCTGAGAGGGGCAAACAGGTTTTTAACTTTTCCTCATTAAGCTTTCCTGCCGCTCATTTTGCAGCTGATTCTCTTGGTCTTCCCCCACTTGCTGACCAAGGCACATGAGCCCATCCACAAAGGTAATCCTGCTACTTCTCAAGTGATTGGTTAATTGGGGGCTGATATTTTTCAAAAGCAGCTTAATGACCTCTTGCGCCTTAATATCAATTTTCCAACGCTTGCAAAGAGAAATCACATATACCCTCATCCTCCCCCTGGACCCGGGTGTGGACCCTTTGTGCCAGTTCATTCTGGTAATCTTCTGACAGGAGAGCAGCCTGGATTATGAACTCATGCAGTGTGCCAATATTATGACATGCAACATCCCACCAATTTCACGCAGTTCCATGAAGCACATTGTGAAGTGTGGCTTAGCTATGAGCCCTTCTCATGAGTCAAGAGCTAGCAATTCATCAGATTTTTCAGGTACAAGAGGGAATCATGGGTATCCTCAAATCTCCCGAAGTACAGAAATTGAAGTTTAATTGGACTCTTCCACATAAATCTTCTTTGTAACTCCCCATGGATTGTTGATCCTCCAGGAGGGCAAAGGTTTCCACCTCATAACCCAGGCTGCAGTATTCTCAGGCGGGTTGTGACCACTGGTTGACTAGCCACCTATAACTCAGAGTGTGTCTTGTAAAGCTGTTTGTTCAGGAGACTGTTTGAGGAGGAAAGGTAGATTTCATTGCAGATATCTCCTCTTACACCATAGCGCTTGCAGGTTGGGAGCTCAACTGCAAATTGTTTATGGTACAAGACATTGGTTTGACAACAGTCTGAATTATCCTTTAATATTTCTGTATGGTGCTGACTTAGACACCAGTTTAACAATGCACTGATCTGCACTTTGAGATATTATTTTAGAGTCACAATATAATCCTGCCTTTTGATGTACTCCACATGGGTTTCTGTTGTGACTGTGTCCTATTCAGTCACACAGCTGTGCAAATATTTCATAATGTCCAATAGTTCGTGAGTAGGCAGTGTTTTATAGGAGCAAACTTGATGTAATTTACTGCTTAGCTGAGAGAGACAGAGCAAGCAGACAGTAGAAGGTACATGCTGAAGTAGTGCTATATTTTGGTTTTATTAGAACCTATTTGAGTATGGTGACAACCAATGGATCCTATCATGTAGACTACCATGATAATGATGTGAGGCAGACCAGTAGGCTAGACTAGCTTAAAATGAGTAAAATATAGTGTGAAGTCTCTCTCCCCAGTGTTTGTTGTCCTGTGTGCACGTCTTTGTCTCCTCTCATGCTGCTTCCTGCCAGGCTGTGCATTTGCCCTTTTCAGCCGTTACCCCGCATGCTCATGGTTGATCTATTTATTTATTTATTTTTCATTGCTCTCTTTTCTATCTAAAGCCTGTGCTTCTCTCCCTTCCCTGAACTTTTTAGCGTGCCCTCTGTGTATGAGTGGGTTTGAGTGTGTGTCAGAGTGAGCGTCAGTGTCTGCTCCTTCCCAGGTGGGTCCCTCTCGTCCTGACTGTCTGCGGCTCGGTGACTGATCATCAACTGGCTGCTGCTGCTGTGTTGTCTGCTGCGCTCAGACCCCCTGCTGCTTCTGCTGCCTGCTCTTAGTTCACGCTTTCCTTCTTGTTTGTTTACTCGTTTGTAACATTGACACTATTCTGATGTTGTTGTTGTTGTTTTTATTTGTTTTGTTAACTGTTCAACTCATTTTATCAAATTTAATAATCTGATTTGGCTAGAGCTAATAATTGCACACTCGGCACCCGTTGCGCTCCTGGCCAGCCTGCAAGGGGCTTTCCTCTCTATGTGATCCCTCCCAAGATTTCCTCCATTTTTTCCTCTGTTGGGGTCTCTATCTGGGGTTCTGTGGGAGTTGTTTGTTGCCTGCTGTGAGGGTTCAGGTCAGGGGGTGTCATTTTATTTTCTGTGAACCGTGGGCTTGTAGAACCCTTTGAGACTGTAACAGTGATTCAGGGCTCTAAAAAAACTTGAATGAAGCAGCTTACAGTAGTTAGTACAGAAATATACCAATTATCTAGTTTGCCTGTATCTCTTGTATGTCTACTGAATTGATGGAGTCTGGTTGTGTTGCTTTGGCATTTGTTTGATCACCCTGTTGCAAATACAATAACAACAACAAAAAAAGACTGACCATTTCAAATGTACAAGCTATATATACATCACATACTTACATGGAATATGGAATATTCACGCGTCGTGTGGAGGACCATTTCAGAATTGGCAAGTATTTTTGCTTTAATATGTGGAATCTGAACTGATTCAGAATTTTAATCCATCAATTTCACCAACAAGAAATCAGAATTGGAATTGACTCGAAAAAATATGGAATAAGCCATCCTTAACAGAATTGGATATGTCAGTGTTTGTACATGGAGGGCAACTAGGCCAGCTGTCAAAGGCATTTGGTTCATGGAGGAATTAAGCCTATTGACCTTATGCAGTCTGCTCAATGTCCCATTGCACTTACACTAAAATTAATGGTGGGGGGAAAAAAGTGGCTTGCATTTTTTCATTAAAATTCAACAAAGCTGGAAGACTTTCCAGACATTGTGCCCTAAGTACAAAAGCAGCAAGGTGGTAGCATACATGTTGCCTAGAAACATAGTGTGGATACACAATACTAAATTATGAGTCAATTTTTGTTTTAATAGTGTCTACACAGGTCCACAGTCTACCAAATCGGAGGTCTCTCCAATACTAGAAACAAGCTCACAATACAGGAAACAAGTGATCAATGTCAATGTACTCATCAGTGCTTGTTCATGAAAGAGATGTGTGCGAGTATTTTATGAGGTGGGGTAGAGCTGCCACAGCGTGGGGTCAGCAAAACAAATTGACAAGAGCTGAGGGAGCAAAGGCGCTCAGTGTGATCAATGGCCCTTTTGTGTTGGAGCACTGTGCCTGATGATCTGGAGGAGCTGTCTGACATGGTGAGAGAAAGAGAAAAACAGAGACAGCAACTGGAACAGACAATTGAGACAAGGAGCCAAACTGGGAGTTTGAGGAAAGAAGCAAGGAATTTGCATCCTGGACTGAAAGGCTGACATTCTTCATTGGGAACGGCAAGTTGATAACAAGACATCCACAAGAATTCCATTATGCTGTCATGTGCCACTTCACCGATTTCTTCAGAAAAATAGTCCCTGCATTACTCCCCTGTAGCAGTACAGCAAAACAAGAGTATTCTTAATTTGTATTTGCTGAATTCACATTTCATTCAGATTGTAATGTGTGTGATTTTGTTGCCCTCTGTTATATTCTGTAGAATTATGTAACTTTCCAATCTGATTTCCTTGGAGTAGCTTTTGATAGACAAGGAATGTTGAATACTAATGTACCAAGTCATTGATTACCACACTTGGCCTTGGTAGCTCGTCACATTAAAGGACTAACTTGTGAAGTAATTTAGTGTAGAAGTATGCACAGTAATTTAAAAGCTGAAATGCAGACTGAAGGCTAATGCCTCTGAGGAGTGGAGGATGGAGGTGAGACCGGGCCCAGACTTAAAAGCCTGTGTCTGCCATGTTGTGCTTGATTAATGACGCCACGGGCTTCCTCATCAAGAGGCAATAAAATATGAGGGCATAAGTCAGGCCTCCTCCTAAGGTTTGGCAGGTTTTCAGGTCTTCTCACTGGGCACAGGCACCTCCAAGGCAGCTCTGGACAAAAGATCTATCTCAGCCTCCCTCTCTCTTTCAGGTCCTCACATTTAGTGTAATGCCATTGAACTTTCAAGATCAGAATACCCATTTTAACAAGCAGAAGCTCTTTCAGAAAACCTTGAAGCTTTTGATGCTTTACAGACTGTGCCTTAGTAAATGCTGGTGCACCTTCATTTTTTAAGAAAAGTGGTTTAAATGAAGAGCAAATGAAATATTTGGGAAATTTCACTGTGTTTGTGATCATTTTCTCTGATATCTTTACCCAAACCTTAATCATACCCCCTACAGGGATTGTTCTTTACTTGTGACCATTCTTATTTGCATGCTTTTGCATCGTGCTTCATAGGACATTCTGGGATCTATTACCTTCTGCCTGCTGTCACTCAGTAGTGTCATGCCATTAAAAGTACCTTGCTGTGCAGCCTCACATACAGTTTTGTAGAATGGACCACTGTCTGGGTTCCTGCTCATGGCATTGAAAACATCCAGCTGCTTTTTTATCAGATTGACTGATTGAGACGGTCTAATGTCTCTGGACTGGAGAGTCTCAGACAGGTCTTCAAGCTCCTCAAGTGTGTCCATCATCAGGGTTTTTCACAAAAGCAATTGAACTCAACTTTGCTGCTAGTCCTTCATGCATACATTTTTTCATTTGAATTTCAGTTCACACCTTTAGTTGCAGCTGTGAGGTGATTGAAGAGTGCAGCATACTTCATCCAAATAGTGTTTACTGTTGAAGCAACCCACCTCATCCCTAAGACTCAACCAATCCTTCTAAAACATGCACCTTCTTCAGAGAATACAGCATAGAGCTCTCTTAAGTTTTTTGGTGACTGATTATACAGACAGTATAACTCATCAAGAAAAGCTGTGAAGTGGTTGGTCTCAGTGCTTGACTTCATCTGATACAGACAATTCCAACCTATGGTTGAGACAATGCCAGCCTATGGGGCCTGTGAACTTACTTTTCAGTTTTGAGTACACTCCATTTTTTCTTTTTTTCATTTTGTCTACCATTACAAAGGCTCCATTTGAGCAGACTCCCTCCAGACATTCTTTAAGAAAAGCATCATCAAGGCCATGTTTCAGCAGGCAGTTCAATATTTCACTAGTGATTCCATCTGTGGTTGTATTCTCTAGCTCAAGAAGATCTAAGAAGAAGGTCAATGGCTCTGAGCTATCAACTGATATTCTGAAGTACAGAATAAGACAAGACTTTTTTGCTTAACCAGGTGCTTTCATCCAGGTTACACTGATACTTGCCAATAATGCTTACCTCATCTTTTTTATATAAAATGTACAATGTCTGTACATGTGACATTTGGCTGAAGAACACAGCCAACATTTATACCATTTATCATCTGTACAGTCCAGAAGTAAGGCCCATTATTTTTTGCAATATAGGGGGGGCATGAGAAATTCAGATTGCTGGGGGCCAAACAAATGTTGTCATTATTTAACCTCTAATTCTATCATTAAGTGTAATTATAGAAAACATACTGTGCACTTATTCTGCAGCATTATATTGAAAATGACTGCAAACGGCATCATTTTAAAATGGCTTGATTTACTGCACCATGGAACAGAGCCACACACTATACCAATCAGCTTTCGTTGACACATCCTGTCTTCCTGTTTGTATCTTTGACTAGAACACTGACCTTAACATGTGCAGTAGTCATGACAGTCCACAGTCTATATCAGGCACACTTTGATAAATTCCCCATTAGAAAATGGCTTGCTACTTTCGACAGTTTTGTGAGCTAATACATAATTGGTTTTACAGTTCCCTCCGTCTGTGTATGAAGTGTTGTAAAAAGTCCTTGTTGCTTTTATAGCTTAGCTAGCAATCCCTCTGCTGTCCTCACCCTCTCATCTTCCAAAAGGTTTCTGTATTTTTACACGTTTTGTCGCTAAGTAAAGACTCAAGTTGTAGTCTTTGCAAAGTAAGCACACAGCTTTATGGGCAACCTCACGAAAAAGTGCTTAGCAGTCTATGACTTATGAAATAGTCGTTTTTTAGTGCTCATTTTGTAGTCTACTCCAAATTGTACTTCCATCGACTGCGATGTACGAACAAAATGAGAATCCCCATACACTCAGACAGCCTGGAGTGCCTCAGCAAATGCCGCTATTAAGTATCACTCATGTCAATGTCAGACAGCCCCAGCCTAATTTAACCCATGAGTATACCAATATCGCAGCTGTTATGGGGGCAGGGAGGATTTTCCAGGCCTGCCAAGAGGAAGGACAGTGGTGATGGTGAGCTGCTGAGCTTGCACGTCAGCACGGGGTGAAGAGGTCAGGGGTCCACAGCCAAGGGAGGGAACTCATGAAGACTGAGGATGCTGATTTTCCACCTGGATGTCATGTGCTGCAGGCATATGAGGAGGCCTCATCCTACTTTTCTAGTGTCTGCCAACTACACACTAGTTCAGGATGTGATGGAGTGGAGCTGATTCGGGGCTTTAGGTTTCACCCACAGCTGGACCAAGGGGTCCTCAGGGATAGTGGTCACGGCAACAGCGGCATCCTTACACTGTACCTTTAAAGACTGTATAACTTTTACCTTGAAGGTGAGCTGCTTCTGTTCTGCCTCTTCTGTTCTCCATTTGACTCCAGTTTCATTGTACAAGTTGGAGAATAGAACAAGCTTCTTATGGCATGGTGACTTGTACTGCACATCTTCATGAAATGCAGCAACATCAGAGTCAAAGGATTAATGGTGTTTAGGCAGCACCACCCACTGAAAATCGAATCCGCACCTGTGAATATACATTTGCATTAGTCCAAGGACGGCACTGAAGTTCCCCCTAAAATACGCATTTAACTGGCATTCTTCATTATACAACTTGACCAATTGCAGATGAATCATACTTTATGCACGGATCATACATACATACATTGTTAATTTTCCTTTGAGATGGTTAATTTTAATATTTGCCACAGGGATAATTAAATATATATCACTTGAGGAAAGCAAATAATGAATGTGGATTTTTCCCCCCTGTTCAGATGGCATGGAAATACTCACACCAGCTCAATTCCAGGAAAAGAAGAAAGACAAGCCCGATGAAGAAAGACAGGCAGAGGGAGGCAGCGAGAGGTGAGTAGACAGGCTTTGCTTAACATAATGATCCCCTGATTAAAAACAACATTTTTTCTCCATTGACAAAGGCATGATTGAAGAAAAACAAAAGCAAATCTATCTGCATCAACATGATTGATTAGCTTACACTGTGGGCTCAGTTCTAGTAAGTTTAACAGGCATTTTCACTAGGAATCAAAAACAGTCTATAACTGAACCTAATTCTAGCCCAAAAATAATCTTGGTCTATGTGCATGGTTTTATCTGTTTGGTTTTTGTTTGGTGTCTTATTTTATTTTTTTCATTTTACTGAGCATTGAGTTTGACTTGTCATTTAAAAGTCTATTACATTGTTGTACATGAGCTTAGCGTATTTCGATTTTAATTCATGTCAGGTTAGAACTGCAAGAGCTATACACACTGAGATAGAAATAAATGTCACTGAGATGACTTGTCATGCAAATGGTTGTCTTTGGTCTCTAATATTCCTTCACTGTAAGCCTTTTCATCGACCTGCCATGATACATACGATGTGCCTGGGGAGCAGGGAAAGTGCATTCCTTCAAAAGGCATTCCAGGCTGGAGTTCTTATACCAAAAATATACTGTCTAGATGAATAAATGTGGTAGCACATCAAAAGAATAAAGAGCGAGGTAGAGAATGTAAATTTCACTGATTTACTTTGCAGCAGCACATCAATGAAACACTGATACGTTTCAGCTAAAACAGCCGTCTTCAGAGCATCATTTATGTGTGCATATGCATACATGTATGTTTTTGTGTGAGTGTGTATCAGTGTGTATGTTTTAGTAATTGGTTTCTTGCTGCAATGTGAGACAGTTAGAATAAAACAGTCATGGAGTGCATACTCCCACTGGTTGACCTTGCCTATTGCTAGAGCACAAAACAAGGTTTCTTCTTAAGGACAGAGAGCTTCACAACTGTATTTCAGGCTAGAAGCTCTTTAGTTCTCTTTTCTGTTTTCACATTTTTCCATGATGCTTCCACCCACACTTTATACACGTCATGTTCACTGTATGTTTAGACTTTTGTCCTTTCAGTGTTGGATAAGAAGGGAACAAAAAAAGGATGAAATGTATGGTAGAGATGGCATGTGTATATATGTTCTATATCACATGCAAAGAGCAATCTTCCATGGTGTGCACAAAGTAATTACTGGTAAATAACTTCAGAGGGTAATTAAGTGCAGCAATATAATGAGTTTGGTGCAGTTTATTTCTAACCCTAGCGCACCACACATGTCAAGTCTGTCAAGACAACACAACTCAGTTGTCCAGAGATTTAGTTGCTGTGCTCCCACGTCAGTGATTATATGAAGACAGGCAGAATACATGAGACAATCCTGAAAAGATTCCACACAATCTCTGGGGTTTTTTCTTTGCTACACTATGATTTAGTGCAGTGGACATGTGGAGAAAAAATAGAACAACAAAAAGAAGTTATCCCACCGCAGCAGTGGCACAGCAACTTTAATTTTCTAATATATACATTTTAGCTTGTTCTTGTCCCACGCACTGTGAAAACTAAAACCTTATGTGTGAGCACTAAGTAGATGTAATTTATCACTATGAATTGATTATGTAGCTCCATATTATATTATTATACGCACATACATTGTAAATATTAATTGTGCCATCACCCATAACATCAGAGTTTACTGACACATTAAATGAGAGTAGTTATAGGAAGTATGAGAAATTTAAGTGCCTCCCATTTCAGCCAGGGAGGAAAGCAACGAGCAGAGGAAAAGGATGTAAAAGACAAAATAGCTGAAGTGTTTATGTCACGTCAATTCCAGGGGTCACTGTATTTTGAAGAAATGGGATTTGTTTCAATGATCCAGCATGGCTAATAAGTTATTACCTTGGTCTGGGCCATGGGTGACTAGTGAGGTGTGGATATGGGCATATAGTGTACATGAGTATGTGTGTGTGTGTGTGTGTGTGTGTGTGTGTGTGTGTGTGTGTGTGAGAGAGAGAGAGAGAGAGAGAGTATCCGTGCTCCATCCCAAAGTGTGTAAACAACCTTGCATACAGCACAGTGCCTCAGGGCATGAAAGTCTCAGGGAGAGGCGGCTTAGTCCAAGTAACTTCAGGTATGCTCACATGTAGCTTCCTGAATTCAAAGTGCCCTCACAGCTTTAGGCTCCACTGCTCAGAATTGCATTTGTTAACCTGTTCATGAAGCAGGATGTAAACATGAATTGAGCTCAGTCTGTATGTAAATATATAGTAACGTGGAGTTAAACTCAAGTCATATCAAAAGTTACTTATAAATAATCTCCTAGCTCGTGTGTACATTGTGTAAATAAGACAGCTTCTGATTTGCTGTAAGGTTTATTTTTACACTTTGATGGAGCTAGGCTAATGACTCCTCTAGGCTTCAAGTCTTTATGCTAAGCTAACACAAAATGCTACCAAAAGGAACCGAACCAGTGGACATACAGAGGTGAAAATGGTATCAAACATCTTGTCCCATTCTGGGTAAGTCGTCAAAAGGGCACTTTGCCCAATCCTGTAACGGAATGTAACGGCTTGTCTAAGTTTGTATCAGCTGTGCCCATTCACTCCCGGTAATCTCGTCGTGACTTTTGACCAGCTACGGATGAAAAGCTCTCAGATCTATGCTTGACCCAAACACACTGAAACCTGGGGTAAGCAAGATCTAATAGCCTAACTGTTCATTGTGTTAACCTAACATTAGTAGACGTGTTTTCTTGCTTGACAGACAATCACAAAGGTTTCAAATGATATGAAGCAGACCTAACCCATCATAGTTTTGAAACCAGTTGGGTTGGTCAGTGGCCTCAAAGGGCTTTACAAAGGTTAAAAAGGGTAAAAATACAAACAAAACATGATATACAAGATTAAAAGTGTTATAGAAATGCATAGTTAATGGAAATGTATCTAAGGGATTAAAAGAAAACAGATACCATGGTATAACACAAGTTGTCATAAACAGTTTAAGGACCTTATGAGATACTGAAAACAGGTGGGCTGAGTTTATCTCCCTAATCACAGTGGGGAGCTTATTCCAAAAGAAAGGTGCTGTGTGAGAATGCTGTACTTCCTATTATTATTATTATTATTATTATTATTATTATTAGTAGTAGTAGTAGTAGTAGTAGTAGTAGTAGTATCATTTTATTCTTGGCATCTTAAAGGATTTCATTTTGAGACATGAGTCTAAACCTTGCAGGTTTGTATTAAGTAATAAGATTAGTCAGATAAGATGGAGCGAGACTGTGCAGTATTGTATAAGTAAGCAGAAGGACCTTAAAATCTGTTCTGGCATGAATAGGGAGCTGGTGAAATGAGGATAGAAGAGGGGTGATGTGATTGTATTTTTTGGTTCAAGACAGCATGTTGAGTTTTGGACTAATTGGTCTAGCAGTAGTACGTTTAGCAAGCCCAAAGAGTAGTGTATTATAGTAGTCTAGTCTTGATAAGATAAAGGCATGAATAAGTGTTTTTGTATCTTCTTTGTACAGAGGACATCTTTTCAAGTGTGTTCTGATTTTTTTAGTTTCTTGGTGAAAACTTACCATCGCTTCCTGTGATGATGCACACTCATGTAGTCTTAATGGCTCCTTTGTGTTGAAGCATCCCGGAGAAGCACTCAAACCAGCAAAGTAACCAAAAAAGTAATGTTAGATCCGAGTGTCACACTTTGGGTAGAGCTCTTTCAGTTTGAATGATTCCGAGGAATGCAGAGGAGTATAAACATGGAAGTGGGGATGGTTGCACATTCATGTTGAGTGTGATCATGCAAGACAACAAATGTGAAAATGAAAACAGCAAATGTAGTCAAGATTTATGCTAAATAATGGTGTAAATATAGGTCATTTTCTTTATTGTGATCATTTGGGGGTCAGCTTCTTGTCCTGGACAAGAGTCTCAAGAGTCCATCTTTGACTTCGCGGTCACAGGTCACAGACCGTCTCTGGGTGAGCAATTAATTGCCTCATGTGTACTCAGGCATGGTTCGTATCTGGTATGAAAGCTACCGTACCAAAACATGGAAGAGTACTGCTATTTAAAATGCTATTTAGAATGTGAATCTTCACTTCTTCTTCTTTGTGTTTACTGGCGGATAGCAAACCAACCGGGTGCATACTACCACCTTCTGTATCAAAGTGTGTAGATACACAACTGCACTCGGGTGTGGAACAACATTACTAATGTGAGAGGGGGGGATCGTACTCAGGCATGCTACAAAGCAATCGCACCTTATATGAAAACAACACCCTTAGACTGCAGTCTCTTATTTCAGTTGGAGATTTTAAATCCAGACTCAATACTTAACTGTGTCATGTGTCTTTTTTGCTTTCAACTCCTAGAAAATATTCAACCAAAAAAATAAAAATAAAAATCACACAAAAATTCATCCAATACTAAACTCATTCTGCCCTAAATTTACAGGACCATGTTAAAAGGTGGATGAAAATTTTGTGATTTGCTTTGAATGAACATTAATGCTCTCCTTAGGTTGAATATATATTAAGAAATAACTTCAAGTTCACTGAATAAAACTGTTAGATTCTCAATGGTCTATTGCTAAATACTAATGTGGAAATGAATTAGCTGTCCTTGAGAGCCTAGCAACACACTCTGAGATATACAGTTATGCGCCAACTCCTTGGCAACAGCCAGGCAGGTGTTTTTTTCCAGAAATATGAACTGTACATTCAGTTTGCAGAGACTAGGAACAGAAAATGGCACAGCATGTTTTCAGAAGAAATGTTCAAAGAGCAATGCACATAACTCACACATACAATAATAAGTGCTGGTTTCTCCATTTACATCTAAACATGCATGGAAAATATAGCAGCATCAAGACAGAAAAATGACATGTGTAGGTGTGAACACTGGTCATGCCCCTGGGTTCATTTTTGCATGTTTTTTTTTTTTTTAACTAAACATCATAGAGAAGCACACACATGCACTAGGTTCTGTATAAATCAAATGTCTTCATGGACATATTTGGAGCTGAAATCAGCCTCATCTCTTTGTGTGTAAAGCAGAGGCGCTTAAATGAACTATAAACCAACAATAATTTGATCATTTTGGCCATCACAAAGTGTAGACTCATGGTCTCATAGTTACACCCATAATATGATGTATTCTTCCATTGTGTTCTTCTCATTTTATTGCATTTTAATGGGTATTGAGATGTACTATTTTAGGAGGAGTATAAAACGGTGCATGATCAGCTATACCAAACACTGAATTATGAAAACATGAAAGACCTACATATTTTTTTGCAGGATTAGATTTGATTTTCACAAATTATTTTATTAAAGGCAGCAAGTACCACTTTCAGTTCATACAAAACCATTTCTTTGAAAGTGTAATGGAGATGTGGAAATACTAAACAGCAGCTATGGTTGAAGAGTGCTGAATGGCACTGTGTAATGCTGTTAGCTGATATATACTATATTTTAAACGAAAAAGCTAAAGCGGTGCCACCGTGTCAAATTGTATGGCATGTAACATATGCATGAGGTGAGGGGATGATCCCATTGTAATGTAGACGCATCACCACACAGGGGCAGAAAAGCCAACATAGTAACACTAGCTTGGTCAAGACGAGTCATCAACAGAAAAGTTTTACATGGTCCAGTCATCAGATAACAGCCTGAGAACCTATTATTGAAAATACCCACCTCTCTGGCTTTACATACTTAAATGCTTTCTACATCACATTCTTTTTTTCTGAGTTATAATTAGACAAAACGCATGGCTTTTTAGTCTGTGTTACAATGTCCTATTATCAGAATGTTCTGCCCAATGTGCTGTATTATTGCTCTCTGATATAATTGGCTCTGGGAGACTCTGAGCATAATGGGAGTTAATTTCTTCCGACACCACTGTGAATTCTAGTTTTACCCACTAGAATGCTATAAGGTCGCAATGAACACTCTCAACAGTCTCATTAACACCAGAAATAGCTTGTTTGTTTTATTTTATTATGATAATTTCAGACAAAACCTGAAACAACATGGAAATACATGACATCATTTGAATAGTGTATCAACCATTAGGCACATTTTTAAAAGGTAGCCCACCTCCACTCCTACCCAGTTCTATAATAAACCTGCATCAAATCAAATCAACCATTTTATTAAGACAACAAAATGTGGACAACGCTATTGATCTTGAGCATTCACATCCTTTACAGATCCATCATACCAAAACAAACAAGGTAAGGAAGAACCATGTAGCAAGGATCCACTGGCATAAATAGACGAGGTGTTTTCTATATCACATCTACACACACACACACACACACTCTCTCTCTCTCTCTCTCTCTCTCTCTCTCTCTACATGATCTGGGTGTCAATTTCTTGAAGAGGAAACTGTTGTCAGGTTGGGAAGGGAACCACGGGATTAACAAGTAAATTTACTGAGTAACTGACAGGACGTCTGATTTTAACAGTTTTCTGTCAGTGGTCAGACAGATTCTGGCAGTCACTGATGCAGGATTTACACAAATTAAGTCAGATATTGCAGGTATTTTCTCAAAATT
>OMKZ01000931.1:0-11502 GCA_900302535.1 Neoniphon sammara
GGGTGTTGTCAAGGCAAACAAACAAATTGGCTGTTTTTAACACATCCTGATCTCTGCTCCTGTATCACTGATGAGCTCGCAGCAGATAGGAGCCTCTGCCATTTTACCATCCTGAGCACCTCAGATGGCTGTGAGGGTTTGCTGTTGATGTTCAGATCATCTGTCCATCTCTCTCTCGCTCTCCCTTTCTCCTGTTTTCGCTTTAAATGTTGCCATGCACAAGCGGATCTCTATGCAAACACCGCAGAAGAAAGGAATGAATAATAGCGGTGCTTATTACAGAGTTGTAAATTCATCGGACTGTAAGAGGTGAGCTCTCTAGGGCGACTACTAATGCATATAACTCACAGGAATCTTTTACAGCTGGGCATTTTTGCATTGTGAAGCACTTTTGTAATACACAAACTGCAGGGCATTGTTTTGGCCACATGCAGAGACTTGTGAGCTAATTGGCAAGTCGCGTCAGCGCAGCGCACCTTATAATTTCAAACAAATTGGGTCATTCTCTTCCTTACAATCCCCACTTGCAAATGTATAATTTGGGGGTGCGGCAAAGATTGGAACTGTATGCAAATGTATTGACATTTGAACAATTAAAGAGGTGGTCTTGATTTGTGTGAGTGTTAACTACAGCGCCGGGGGCTTTTATAGGGAAGTGATTCAGAATCTAATTTTGCGACCAGGGATAAATGAAAGGTTTCCCAAGCTCACCTGTGTACCATTGAGGTGGTGGATGGAATCTGTTTGTGCATCTTTCTGTTTGGAAGGGGGAAAAAAAGCTTTTTATATGCTTACTCGGTGGTTTGAGGCCACATATCAGAGCCTGGCATGAATAAACGACCCACAGAAATGGGCGCATAATGAGTTTTCAAGGGGAATATCTCATTTAAATCAATTTAATCATCTCACTTACAAGATGCGACACAGGAATATGTCTTTTTATGAGTTCCTATATGCAAGAAGGAAACCGTCATGGAGCCATGGGTAGATGAGTGGATTACGGCTCTTTGTGAGAGAAAGATGGTCTTATTGGTCAAAGCCAAAAGAAGGACTTACTGACCCATTTAATGTCCACTTCCAGGGGAGCAGCTTGTTGGAAGTGACCCCATCCATTCCCCCATAATCCTACAGAAGCTGATCTTGCCTCGACATGAGCAATGTTATTGGACTTGACAAGAACCCAACTGTCTGCCACGCAGGGTCCCAACATCACTTTGATGTGATTGCATTCCATGACGGAGCAAATCATGTGACAAGGTTGTCTGAGCACTTACGAGACGTGTGGGGAAAAAAAAAAACTACTGACGGAAACAGTGCTGTGTGGTGTGCACATGTGTGACTGTCACTATGACTCACTTCACCCACATTGTTGTAGTTGTTCACCTAATTTTTTTTGTGAGTATGTGTCTGGTTACGATGCGTCTGGTTACAATATGCAGTCCACAATAAGAACCTCTTATTGTTAGGGATGGATGATACATCAGTATTATATAGATATAAGCCTAGATATTGTCTGGGATATTGAATATCAAAATATCCTCATATGGACATAAGGGTTTTCTTTTCCTGTTTTTAAGGATGCATTACAGTAAAAGGATTCAATATGCAGGACATATTACACTGCTGTAGCTGCCTCTATATGATTGGTCATCATTAATAATGAGTTTATCAAAAATCTCCTGTGTGTCAATATCTTATGAAAGCACCAGTAGTCATCCCTACAATGCTGTAACATTATTGATATGAAGGTATTTGGCCTAAGGTACTGAAATATTTTATTTTTTTATCATATTGCCCAGCCCTACTTCCTTCTCTATCAGACAGATTCATTGGGTCACATGACATTTTAAATCTACAATTAGAGCACAGTGGCTCCAACCCTTGTTCTCTTTAATACTGTAATGTTGGTGATGCGGAAATTTAAGCTTATTCTTTTGTTGGAATTTTAGAAACGGATATGGGCATCAGTTAAATGACTAAAATGTAAAGTGTCAATTTTCCATTGCTGTTAGGCAAGGATAGGCAACCACGTTCCATAGAAGGCATGGATTTTGTAGGTTTTCAGTCCAAAACAAAAACTAGACCAGGTTTTTCCGCTGATTAACACGAATTAAACCAGAGAGAAGGAAGTAATCAGTGAAATCAGCTGGTGCACTCTCTGGTTGGAATGAAAATTGCAGACTCTTGGCCATTCATTGAACATGGTTACTCATACCTGTTAGAGATTGCAGGCCTACGACTAACACAGTTCTATGCAGTCTCTAAAATTAGCCACAATCTGCTTGTCTTTTAAATTCTGTTATATAAAACAGCAGGGGTATATTTGAGTGGAGATGTAAACTACACTTATGCACTTGTGATGGGTTGATCCTATTTGCATGTTCTTTGGTTTAGACAGGTACTACACAAAACATATACTATACCTTAAACTTTAACTGCGCAAAAACATTCTGATAGCTTATTTCATTGCCTTGTGAAGCAAGTGCCTGCTATTCTGAAACGAGCATCAAGATATCTCAGGGAGGGCATCCAGTGACAGCCAGAAAAAAAAGTGCCATCATTTATGTGTCAACATCAGCCATGTGGGAGGACAAGTTTATTGACATCTTGATGATCATCCTGGACCATTCTCCCTTGCACTCATCGACTGCAACTCAACACACATTAGTCAGTAACAGGGCCAGGCCCATGTCTCATTTGTCAAGCTGAGAGACCTGCATCCTCCTTGACGTTAGTATAAAGATCCCTGAATACTGCAGCCCTGAGATGCACATATATGTCACATAGTGTATGTTCAGACAAACATCCAATGTTTCCAATGGAGCTGTGTCTATAGAGGAAAGATTAAACAAATGTGTCTCACACACATGCAGCTAATCGGAATGTAATTTTATTTCAGGGAACATCCCTTTTAAAGCCTCTCATTTCTCTGTTGGTGATCAGTGTCCATTCAACAAATGAATAAATCAATTGGGTGTGCAGAAGACATTGCACAGCATATTGAAACAATCCATAACAGGAATGAAACAGAGGCAGTGTTTGGGCATATTTTACTGCTCTGTTGCAGTTTACTGTATATGTAACAGTATATAGAAAAATGTTTTGAAACTGCTCAGATTTGATAAAGAGAAAAGTCTTTTACTGCAGCTGTCTGTAATCATGTAGATGTTACAGACAATGTCAGATACAACTCAAATTGAGTTAATTATGAGCTCGTTATGTCTGAGTATAGGATAATAAAATGGTTATTTTGAAATGAAGACTATGGGGAAACTGATTTTTGATTTGGCATATTCCACAACTGACATTTACTGGCAATATATAAACAGTAAATAAGGTAACAGTAAATCTTTCTTATTGGCAATAAAGAAACTTAAGATATGTTACTCTTGGTCAGGGGGGAAAAAAAGAAGAAAGCATGAAATTTTTGTATCTTGTTCCCCTTGATTGCTGCAGTTCTGCTCAGCTCAGTCCATCCTCTGCATATTGAAACTCAAAGAGGTCTGCTTTCAAACTTAAACCACGTTCCAGTTACAGTAAAGCCTGCCTCGGTTTGGCTAGAATGATGCTGTTCCAAAAGGCTGAACCCAATTTAACCACCACAAGTCCTATCAATACAAAAGTGGACGAGCAAATACATTAATAAACACTGAGCTCTCGGATAATCTGTGGAAAAGTTACTTGACCTCCGTAGCTCATCACTGACTGCGTCGGGCATTAGGTGGACTTAGGACTCTGGGTGTGGAGGGGATTAGTATAATTACAGTTATTATATTCTCAATGTAAAGTCTATCGCAGGCCTAGCCTAGCCTCGTCTCCGCTCTTGACAGCTAAATTAAAAACATGCTCGGCTGACGTGACCCTGGATGATTGATCCTTCTCCCTTGTGTCTGCTCGCTCTTCCTCTCATAGGCAGGGCTTTTGAATCTTTACATTCTGCCTACAGAGTATGAAGTATTTTCCTAACAGCCAATGGAGGCTTGGAGATTCAGCATCACTGGGGGAATGATGTATCCTTGCTCCAGGCCAGACTTTGTACCTGTCTGGGCATGTGTGGTTCCAGAGGTGAGACTATGTATCTCTCGCTCGCCTCTCCCTGTCTTGCTCCCTCAGAAAAAGGGATATGCTGGCAGGGCTCCCTTGGGCCTTAGCACTGGAGACTCAGGCAACGCCCGGATGGTAAACTTCCCCAAATCCCCCAGATACTGATCCCTTGTGATATGGTAACTGGCTTCAAGGTGTTGTTTACCACCGAGCTCCACTCACTTCACCCCCCGAGATGCTTTCCTACACTCCAAAGCTTCCGTAACATATCTAGCACATATTAGATTCTAAATTAAAAATCAGTCAGCTGTGACACTTGACACACAGATGGGGGAATATCAAAGGAATAGTAAGGCGCACTTAGCAGCGGCTGAAATCTCGATTTTCAAAAATGCAATTTGACATTATTGTGTGCAGAAGTGCTGTGAGTGGGGGCTGGATTCTTACCATGAGCTGGATCAGGCGGGCCAAACTCCAGATTGTATCGCAGGATGTAAAAATTATTCCACACATAGAGCTGGTTATCTCGCGGATTGTAATCCACAGCTGCAATGTACTGGTACTGGTTGGGAAAGTGGATATCCACAAATTCCCCACGGTTCTGTTTGGTATTGTAAATGTAATCAATCAGGCTCTTGCTGACCTCGCTCTCGTTGTCTTCGTAGGTGGAGCGGACGACGTAGAGTACTCCACAAACCATGAAGGCGTTGGAGGCGGAGCGCTTGTCGTAGGCCGTCTCCCACGTGGCCTCGAAGCGTAGCGTGTAAGGGTTCAACTGGCTGATGACCATCATGCCGTTGTTCTGCTCGGTGGCGTAGATCACCCACAGTCCGTTCTCGTCCACCGCCAGGTCAATGTCCGTCTTGCCGCCCCACTTGTAGGGTGACGTGTCGTGGTAGTTGGCGTTGTTGATGATGGCCTCGCCGCTTTTGATTCGAGTCCGCAGGTCAAACTTCACGATATTGCGCGTACGCTCCTTGTTGAAAAACACGGCCCCGTCGTAGACCACAAATCCAGTCCCGTCCACCCGGTGGGGCAGCTTGTACGTGATGGTTTGCCGGGCGTTCTGGAAGTCGTCCAGGGAAGAATATTCAATGAGAGTGTCTGTCCTGTAAGGAGTCCAGGGCATGAAGTAGATTTTGTCACCAGCTTGCAGCGGGTCTTTGCACCAGGCACCAGCTTGTTGCTCCGCTTCAAAGAGAAAGGAAGGATCTCCGACAGCTTTCAGAGTCCCAGGACAAACAAAAACTAGTGATGGGGGAAGAGTAGAATAAGAAACAGACAGAGGTTAACATGTTAAAAATAAAACACCGCTGAGCAACACTTAATGTCAATATAATCTCTAGTGTCTTCGTTTTGTTTTACGGGTTGTCCAGGAAGAGTGGGGACAGACAAACATTAAAGAGTGGCCAAAAAGACAACTAACAGCTATAGCCAATGCTCACAAGCAGTATAGGGATTTTGGTTTTGTGCATAGAAAGAAAAAAAGGAATAGGAAAGTTGTTAAGCATAATGTTTAAATATATAAGATAGTCTGAAACCAAAAGAAGCTTTGCCTCATAGACATTTACTGTTGGGAATAGACCACAAATGAGGGGAAAATAGAACAGAAACAAAACTTAAAGAAACAATTGGTCCTGTAAACAAAAAAAAGCAGCCAACTAAAGTCACTTGGCAACAGACGGGAGAGGTTATGAGAGAGCAGGAGTCAGCAGAGTCTGCAAAATGTTTAGTGTGTGTACTTAGATGTGTCTCAGTTACACCACCTTTTTTCTACAGTATAAACCTGAGAGGCTTGTCATTACGAAGTGGTGCAAATGTCACGACCGTTAAAATTTAAACAACTTTTCAGTAAGGGTCTCTTGAGGTGTTTTGGTTGTTGCTCTGAGGCATAGGAGGCATAAGAGTCAACAGAGAAAAGAGCAGCAAGTGGTCAGGTGAGAATAATGGGGAGGAGAAGACGGAGGAAGAAGGGGGGGGCTCAGAGAGAAAAGGGACAGTAGAAAGCAATAGCTTGAAAAAGGGCCCAGAAACACTGTTACCATGGCATGCTATGGAGAAGGGTTTGGAAGCCAGGCAATATGAGATTCTGCTGAGTAACAAAAGCACCCAGGGAGTATGAGGAGAGAACGCCCCTATGGACTGCAGCCAATGTGCCCCCATTTACATCTTTTGGCTGCTTGTGTGCTATCATTTTTTTATGATCAGTCTCACTCCCCTTGTTGCACTATACTGGCCATTAACATTACATTTGGGGGGGTTTCAGAAGATAATGCCTGCTATGGGTTCGAAGGGGCCACCGTGGGAAGATAGGTAAACTTTACAACCAGATGCCACAAAACAAGGAGCTAGGGTTTGCATCATGTCTGTTATTTACCTTTTTGCTCCACTTCTATTTTAAGCGTTGGAAGAGAGAATGAAAGGGGTGCAAGGGGAAAAAAAGAGATTAATATGAATTAACTGTCATCGCTACGATTACATATGCAGAAACATGTTATGAGACATGGACAAAGACGGGTAGACCTATTCAGGAAAAATGGCAGATAGTTGTGAGAAAGATGACACACAGCCGTCAAGCTCCTGTTTTAGAAAAAGGAGCTGGGTTAGAACACCAAGAATAGTGTGATTGATCATGCTTGGGATCACGACCCATTGTCGTGCTTGGTTTATAGCAAGGTGGTTATTTTTTTTTTTCTTTGGCACCACTTGACAGACTGCCAACTGTCTGTGAGCATGTAATATCACTGATGGCAAAACATCAATCAGCTTTAGTTTTTGTCATTCACAGATAAAAAAAAATCTTTGATTTTAGTTTGTTACGTAGACAAGTAAAACTGGGATTGATAGACTGAATATGACAGTCGGGTCAGGAGTGCGGTCTCTGATATTAACTGAACATTTTGGCTAACATCTTGGAAACATGACTCATATTTAATAAATACACTTTCTGAGTCTTAAAGCCATTGTGGACCCACCCCGTAGTTAATGCAGCAGTATAGTGCCATAGTATTGCTTCATCCCACATGTATGCTCATCACAATTTCACTTCACATCATTTTGGTTTTGTTGGAAAGCAGAAACGTTAAAGCTGGGATCCCTGCTTGTCCAGCCACCACCATAAACCAAGCCTAACTTCAGGGTAAAGACAGGTTCCATTTTCATTTTTGATGATAGCTAAATATATCTGGAGATACTCTTTTACTGTATCTTCAAACGGGATCTTAATCCAATAAAGAAACCATTTTAAAAATTCTGGGCATGGTTTCCAAAAAGTATCTGGGCATTACATTTACAATACAGCAAATCTGTTCTTAGATCCAAGAGACTTCTGGGAAACTGGAACCTGGTCACTGGGTATGCAATATAAATTCACCAATACTCCTGCTTTGAGTCACACTGATAATGAATAAGACAACTGAGAAAACATCACTCTTGAGTTAATAGTTAATATAAAATTTGCTTGTTAGCTTTACAAAAAAATTGACTAGTAACTAGCACAATTCAAAACATCAAACTTGCTGAAAGTGAAAACATCAATTTATTACACAATGCACTACGCTAACCCAGTCTATCAAATTTTTCTCTTAGATCAATGTAACGCCTCACTAATACCTTTATGGTTGACTCAGTTTATTCACCATTTGAGAGCTTGAAGCCACGTATGCGCAGGGAAAAAAAAAAGGAAAGGTCTATATACACTGTGTGTTTTCTTTGTGCTCACAAAGGAAGCCGATAAACAGTCTAAATCACAGTAGCAAAATAAAATCAAATGGCTTCTGTGCGCTCTCTGTTGAAACATGTCTTCTATTCCATGGTAAACAACTGTGCTTGATTTGTTGCAGAATTCTGTGGTTTCCTGTATAAATAGTCTTTTTAGTTAGCCTACATGGGCCTATTTAAGCAAGGCCCTCTGAAAGGAGGTATGCTAAAAGTGTTGCCAGACCATCAATCTGAGGAAAGTGTCTTAATGATTGATTTAAAAGAACACATGACAAGCTTTTTTTAATCAAACTGCACTGTCTAGACTTGTTACCACAGCATGTAATGACAGCACCTGCTGCTTATTTTAAACTAGCAGACATCAACATTAAGCGCTATCTAATTCAACAGCAAAAAAATGGTTTCTGTAAGACTGAAAGATTCAAGAAAAAAAAAACATTTAACAAATACAATCCAAAGATCAAAAGTTTACAGAGATATCACACATGCTCAAGAAAAGACATGCTCCTTAGGTCAATCTGAAGGAGAATGAGAGCAGAGAAAACTAGATATTGAGAAGAATCCGCATCCATTCTGCAGAAGAGATTCAACTGCACTGTAGCTACCTAAGAGATCAAACACTGAGAAGAAGTAAACAAATTAAACAACAGTTAAGTTCTCAGAAGCTGCCCCAGCCAGATAAAAGAAAAGAAAAGAGAGAGAGAGAGAGAGTCAGAGATAGAGAAAAAAAAGAGAAAGACAGAGAGAAAGAGAGAAATGGATGGAGAAGGAAATCTGGAAAGCAAAAGAGAGCACATGACGGAAAGCCTGATGAGGTCAGTAGAAAAGTGGATAGAAAATAAGAGCAATCATTGTGATCAGAAACTGGTCAGTGGATGAAGAGAATGAGTCAGATAGCCGCGGAGGTTTCCTGCAGATTGCACAGGGGAAGGGAAGAGAGTCAGTCACTTTTGAAATAGCAGCATTGAAACAAATATGAGAGACCCCCACCCGCACCCACACACCCGCATCCACACCCCCCCTCCCACGACCCACAAACCCCTGAACTATTTCCACCAGACATTACAGACATTCAGGGGATTTAGCAGTGGACGGCTTCCTGTTTGGCTCTGAGACTCTTTTTCTCATATGAACTATTAATAATCATATGTTCCATCTTAATCCACTCTGTTCTGTACCTTGACTTTAATAAACAACAAAGCCTTTGCCTCTCGGAGTCTTAGGCTCCTTTGAATTGCATGTAATGTACTTTGGGAGTGACTAGACTGACAAACTGTCTGTATCCCCTTGGCCAAGACGTCTGCTGTCCACTGCAGACTCAATTAGTGGCTCCAGCATTATTTAAACAACAGAAATCAAATCAGAATATAAAGTAAACTATAATAAATACATAAGAGAAAATAATGTGCGCTACAAAATATACAAAAGGGGATCCAACACCCTTCAGCTGCATTTGATCATTTTTATATGACTATATTTCGAACATGTAAATGGTAACTCTGGAGGCAGAATGAACAACGAATCTGGCCATCGCAGCTGAGGGTACAGCAGCGATAGCAGGTGATGACAAAAATAGCACTGATGGTTTCGAAGGACTGTTTGTGCCCATTGGCGTGCCTCTATGTTGTTACAATGTGGCAGAGCAATGGCAACGTTTTTTTTTTCTCTTTTTTTTTCACCATTTCAATATAGCTTGAAAAGAGCAGTGTTAATGAAGAAACGTCTTGGCTTTTATGTCGTCTGTTTCAAGCAATTACTAGAGCCAATTCACAGGGTGACTCAATGCCAGGTGAAGGCAAAATTTACATCCTTGGCTGGAACATGGAGATAATGTTGCTAATGAGGGCAGTTCTTGACATGAACCAAATAATGGAACCAAAAGGATGAAAATGGTGGAAATGGAGGCAGCCTGTTGCAGAAGCGACTTGAACAGAAATGGCAGATCCAAGATAGCTTGTCTGATTTGAAGGCTTGGACAAATGTAATGAGTGAATTACACACCGTATTACATTCAATCAGTGGTGAGGATAAATACAATTGTCTATTACGCCCTGTTATTGAACTGCCGGTTGTACTTTACGGGGCAGAGAGACTTTGAGGGGCGACCGTTACTCTGGTCGAAAATGAGGACACAGTCTCTGTCTGCGGTACAGTCGTTGATCAGCTTAATGGAGATTTAATACGTTGTCTTGCAAAACAACTTCTCAAGGCTTGTATCCCGGCAAATCCAGGGGATCCTAAGCTTTTGAACCACTGCAATGTTTTTTAATCACCAAATCTAGATATTCAGCATATGATCTTTCCCAGCTGAAAACTGCAGCACACAGTCTTCGCTCTGCTGCAAAAGCTGTGCAAATCTTGCCCCATGATGGCAACTCTATGCATCGGTCTGACTCTTCCAAGATCAGATTTTAGAAGGCAGATCTTATTTAAAACAAGTTTAGTCGCTGGGGGTATATGGATGCTATTTAGGAGAGGAAACAAAGGATTGGCAGTGGGGAGGAAACAAAACACGGCACTTGCCCAAAACTCACAGACTAGCTGGGCTTGAGCGGGAAAGGCTGGACTTGATTAGACTGGGGGAACACTAAGCACTTACCGGGGCAGTTGCGATAGGATACATTCTGTGTTCTTGGTCCTATTCTGGGTGGGCATGGACCTTGAGAAGCAAAAAGATGGGGCTACAGACATGCAAGTTTCAAACCGCTTAGAGTGAAATGAGGCTCTGCTAGGAATTTTATTATATTCGTTAAACATCGCCAGGAGTCAATGTCCTGGGGCAGCAGGTTGTTTTCGACCACATTCAGGCAGTTCTTGAGTGTTTCAATGCGAGGAGGCAAAAACCAAAACACAACAGTAGGTGGACATGAGTGCATCTTGAGGCTAATCCTACCATTAAGGTTTGAGGTAACACAGCAAGATACTGAATCAATAGTTCACTTGACTATGAGGCAAGTTCAGAAAAACAATACCAGGTGGGCATTCAAGGTAAAAGCAAGTGGATTTCGCCACGCTCAGTAAGGCAGACTCAAATACTCATTATCGCTTATTCCATTATTAATTGCAGGTCCTCAAAGCCTGAGAGAGGTTAACCTTTAACTTGTAATGAGGTTCACCACTTAATGATGTTCACTCATGGATTCTGATTCAACACTAAGGGGAACAGCTTGGACAGGCATGCAGGCACTGAGCAGCACAAGGGTGAATTTTTGAATACAAAAACTACCACAGGTTAAAGGTGCAGGATCTATATCACACTATTATGTTGAGATCCCTGCCAATTTAAAACAAAAAAATACGTGCAAAAGAATCCGTGCACCAAATACTTATTTGGATGTGCTAAAGCTGTCAACTAGGATCATCTCCCTCTAATCATCTCACTTCTACCTGATTAGCGATTCTGGCAATTCATCTAATTCTTGGTCATTAATCAGTTTGTAAAGGTTACATGGGGGTATGTGCTCCACAAATTGCAAATGAACATGGGGGTTTAAAGGACAAAGGGGAATTTTAATGCAAAGGGCAACCTAAAGATTGTTTGGAAGCTGAATGGCAATGAATATTTTAGCATCCGAGGAGCAGACAAAATGTTAACACTATCTCTTTCTATGAAATATTACTTTGTTGACTTATGAGTGGAGCCATTCTGTTCTGTTACATAATGGAACATCTGTTAACATATTTCAACACCTGTTGTGCCGAATGTATATTGAGCCATTAAGATGAGCTGTATTTTCG
>OMKZ01000932.1:0-11244 GCA_900302535.1 Neoniphon sammara
CACCCCTGATATTATCTCTTTCACTTTGCTACACAGTGAGGAAGAATCTGGTGAAGTTTCCCTCCACTTTAGAGGTGGATGTGCTCGATGTGACCGAACAGTGTAAGGATGTCAATTTCGTGACTCCGCTCACTCTGACAGAGGTCCTCTCCCAGCCAGATGAATCTTTCCCCACTGTGGCAGAGATACTGGAAGCCCCAGAGAGCCGGCCCATGTTGCAGTGCAGCTGGCTGCCCAAACTTAGCAAGGGCCAGCACCTGGTTCTCCACAGGAAAGGCACCACAGCCATGGTCCTATCCTCCAGCTTGAAGGGCCGGAAGGCACAGCAGTACTTCCTAATATCTCAGGAATATGGTGGACGGTTACGGAAGAGGCCAAGAGAGTTTAGCTCGGTGTACGAACTGCATGTTGCTTCAATGCGGACACCAGGCCTCAGGGTCAGTGTAACAAGAAACATCGAGGAGGTGACAGAGGAGGGACTGCCTGCACTCAGTGTGGGGGAACAGCTGGAGGTTGTGCGCTGTGAAATGGTCACGATGTCTTGTGGAGACAGCAAGGGACAAAAGCAGACTGTTGACGCTCTCATATGTCAGCGCCTCCGAGACTTCGATGAGGATGATGATGACGACGAAGGGGAAGTTGAGGAGGATGAGAGGGAGGAACTTGTTCTGCCTTTGTACATGCAGGGCCACTTTGTGGAGAAACTAGCTGACAACAAGAAGTATAAACTCAAGGACTTGGGTAAAGATTTGATGCTGCCACTGGATGTTAAGGTGGCGAGTCGTGATAGAGAACTTGAGACTGATCCTCTGGTTGGGTTTCCATCTCTCAGACTTGAGGGGGCTATGGTAGAGCCCACCATCCAGGCAAGCTTTCCACACAGTCCAGAGCACTGCTTTCAGATCCCAACCCGTTGGCTCTCCATGTCTGTCTGTTTTACCAAAGACCCCTTGCCATGGCCCAAAGACCAACCCCCTAAGATTCATTTGGATAAAATTACCGAGGTGACAGACACATTTTATTATGAGTTTCACAAACAAGGTGACTCAGATGATACTCCACCCCCACGGCCTCCAAAGAGAAATCTATCGTCATCTTCGGCACCTTCCAAGAAAACCACATCAAAATCTTCCAAAAAAGGCACGTCCAAGACAGCCAATCCAAAAGACCTGCCAGGTAAAAGCCGCGCGGCCAAAGGATCGAGCAACGTGCCTTTAAATAACAAAAAGAGGCCTCCTGCTCCCCCACCTCCGGTAAATATTACTGTACAAACAATTATTAAGCATCCATGAAGAATACAGATGTGTGTTCTGAGTCATATTTGATCAATACATAATCTTTGGTTATTTATTTTAGTTCACCAGTGTAAATCTTAGACAACTTCTGTGTGATTTCTAGGAAATGATCTCCTGTTGCCACATATGTCTTATGCAAATATCAGTTTCTTCTATTTTTGCTCAGACAATTGAGAAGAAAGATTGACTCGAATGAATGATTTTGCCTTCCTGTTGCTGTGCAGGCTACTGAAGATGATTCACCTCCACCAATCAACCCCAGAAAGCCCATGGTGCAAATGGCATCAGGCAAGGCTCTGCCCAACACCTATGTTAAAGTTGAGGAGTCCATGAAAAAAGGTAAAGCTCTATATGTGCACTGTAGCAGAAAATAATTCAAATTACCTCCTTGAAAATAGTACATGTGCACCCAGGCGAGCACATTCAAATGACTGCTCATTGAAGCTAAACTTTACCCCCTTTTTCCCCACAGTGACGCTATGTGATGTCCAGGCAGATGTGGACAGCGATCATGACTATGAGTCAGTGGATGAGACTGTGGCGGAAATGGTGAAGAGAGCACAAGAGAGTGTCATGTACTACTGAAAATGGCAAACTTCTGCAACAGCAATATCACACATGGACTACAAGAGCAGAGCATCCAGTGACTGAAGCAAAAGTTGTCTTTAAATTATAATATCTTGAATATGTGTGAATGGTGTGTTACGTTACAGTCAGATCAGAGGTATATAAACAGAACCATATAATTACTAGCACATTTCCCTACTGACTCAGTGGTTTCATTCCACAAAAGATGGGATCTGGAATTCATCAGTTAATATTTTAGTTAAAAAAACAGCTGATTCTCATCTACTCTGTCAGTAAAGGTCAATATAACTCATTAAACGGCAATCCATAACCCTGCTTTATTTTTGTACTAACTGTAATTTATTAAGTGTAGACATTAGGGCTGTATATTTCATTTTGAAATCAATTAGTTTTAACAGTGTACTGCATGTAAGATGGGGATCTATGGTTGTTCACAATTAAAGGTGACGTGCTTTCATCTTATGGTCAATAAAAAATATTAACCTTTCTGTTTCCCTAGCTACAGTAACTCATAAAAACTACGGTTGTACTAGGGATGTATGATTAATGTGTTGGTGGCTAGTGAGGAAGAATGACAAAATGTCTGAGCACTGACCTCACTGATGCTATCTGTCAGCAATTCCTGTACGTTAATTCTCTTTTAACAAGGTCAGAGCAAAGGGCTAGCAACATAACAGCACCTGGGATTGTTTCTTGCTCATAGGCCTCTCAGCAGTGGAAATGTTAACCAGCACTGGGGTTTGAACCCACGTCCTCCAGCTGAAGGCTGTTCTTTCTCACCGTTGACAAAATGTCACCCTCTTCCTCACTTTATGATGATGCTGGCCAGACGGGGTTAAATTGTAATAGAAAATGTTTACTACTGTAAACTCAATAGTTCCCAATGCAAAAATCTTTTTATCCTCCTTTTAAGGTCATGGGGGTAGAGCCTGGCACTGCACATTGGTTAGAAGATAAGGAAATACCATAGATATTCACACACTCATTTATGGGTAACTTTGAGTTCACCTGACCTGTGTTTTGAGGAAACGCACATCAACACAGGAAGAATATGTAAACTACACACACAGGCTCAAACATGAGTCCTTGCCGTGAGGCGACGGTGGTAAAAACTACTACAACAAAACATACTGTCTCACTTTGTCATGGATTTCATTACAAGCCATGAGGCGACGGTGGTAAAAACTAATACAACAAAACATACTGTCTCACTTTGTCATGGATTTCATTACAAGCAATAGCATTTGTTAAAAAAAAAAACCAACAACTTTTACACCATCATCCTGATTTAAAAATTGCAGAATAGTGCAAAAACATGATGTGTACCCACTGCATAGCAAATTCCTCATTTTTAAAATGACTCATTTAATGACTTTTAGACCGCAAGTATCACTTTTCAATTCCCAACAATGAGCTTAAACATTTTGCGACTTTGCTGTTAAATGTGTTATCAAATCTGAGAGAATTAAAGAAAAGTTGACGTGACGAAGAAACACTCTTGAGCAAGTTCATTTTGTTAATAAACTGCTATACTGTAAATGATACACAGAATAGGTCTATATATTTTGTTAAGTAATTTAATTTTCACAAAATGTTAGACAAACAAGATACCAAAAATAAATTCTGCAACTGTGATCCAAATCATTAAAATTACAATATGTTTTATACTGGGGAGGAAAATGTGTAAGATGGGTTCTGGTATTAACTGCTGATGTAGTCTTCAAAAGTAAAACTATCAGAAGTCTGTGGCAAAATAGCAGAAGCAACCAAATAAAACAGGATGTGTGAACATTGAGTGCCACAAAACTTAGACCATAAGTTGCTTAACAAATATCTGTAGTACCCTTACAGTAAGGGACTCATAATTTCACATGGCCCTGTGGCACAAAAGAGGTCTGACAGGTTGTGATCTAGGTACTAGCTTTGAAGGAAAGTTTGCATTTATGACTTATGTCAGCTGGAGTTCAAATGGTCAACCCACTGATGTGTATAAACAGATGTTGGAGGTGTCTAGTCGTCATTGTCTGTTGATTTGTAGTGATCTTCATCAATAGTGGAAAAGATGTGGCCTTCATTGCTCAGGAACTCCACTGCATCCCTGTCAAAGGACAGAAAGAAAAATGATGCAAATTATTTCTGCAGCATTTTTCTTAGACTTCAAACACCGTCAAACAAAAGAAACAACAGCTATAATAACAGGAATATTAGCAGGTCTAGCTCATTGCATTCACACTATTCTACTGACAATATGACAAAAATGAGTGCAGACTGATCACATGGTGGATGGAAAACCCTGCAACTGTTCTTTATAGTCGGTACCCTGATCATTATCATGTGATCAGTATAGAGTGTACTGGCTGTGTTATGGACATTTCTGAAATGTGCTTGAGAGGTGATTGTTATATTGGCAAATATACTGAAAGATGATTGTTTCAGCTGGTTGCTCTGAAAAAAAGTGAGTCACGGTTGAAGTGGTGTACTACAGACAGCGTGAGTGCACCCTCGTGACATTTGTGGTCACATCTAATGTGAGCAGACAAGACAACGTCAGATCCAAATATTACAGTATAGCGGAGAGGAGGTCTCTTACTTGATGACAGCCAGACTCATGCCACTGAGTCTCTGCTTTAAGTCTTGAATGCTGATACCCTGGGCATCTGGGCAGCCTCTTATCAGTCTCAGCACCTTAGGAGGAGAACAAGAACAAATTGTCAAATATTGGATATGCAAAACAGTGTTCAGTTTTAGTAAATGGTCTTTGTTTTTTTTTCTTAAAGATAATTTTAGGTTATTTCTGACATCTTGTCAGTAACTGTGAACTGATACAGGAAGGATAGGAGAGGGGGGACAACATGTTGCAAAGTTACATGCTTGTTTTATAGGAACTTCTGTTCTCACTTACATTGTTGATTAAGTTGTTTTTAGCATAGGTTTTTAGGCTACCACAGAAATCAGCTCTTTGGTTGTTCCAGGTGTGCTACAGTTATTATTTAAGTCTTTCAACTGGAAAGTACTAATTTTAGCTAGTGACACCCTTAATACACATGTAATAATTATAATACACATACATGTAGTTTCATTATAATGATTTATTTTATATGAAAATACATGCCAAAAAACTGAAATGCTTGCAAAGGCTGTTGATATAAACTATCTGTATAGATAACAGTATTAATCAATAAAACTGTAAAATTAATAAATAAAAATATCTTTCTTTCATTGAAGCACAATGTTTAGCTGAAGGACACTTTAACAGAAGTACTGACTCTTATGGGGAAGAAAGCTGTGACCTGGAGTGGCCTCAAGCTGCAAGGCTTTCCTGCCACCCTATAATGCTGATAAACTTTTAAACAGGGCTAGGCATGGGCCACAATAAAATTTCTATTGTGATACATTGCAACACTGTATAGAATTGACTGAAAATGTATAAACAGAGCTTAAAGTATAATCTACAGCATAACACCTTGGTCGACTTATAAAATATACAACATATGATAATCGGTGACAAACTGACACAAATATTTTATTCAAAACTCCCATTTCCAATTTATTAAAACAGAATTAGCACAATGTTCTTACTTGCACTAAAATGCAGATGTCATAACATTTGAAAATGACGTGTATAAATGATACATATAGAGAAATCGATGGAGTGCTGCAGTAAATGATATCACAATTCTGAGCTGTACAGATTTTTGTTTCTGCACAGCTATACTCTCTAAGCCCATTATTTAATCTCACCTGATTCTGATTTGGGCTTAAACCATTGGTAGACATGTCATTGGCACCCATATAGCTCCCACCCATCGATCCCATGTTCCCGGTGCCGGATCCTGATGTGGGCACGTTAGAGCTCATTCCTCCACCACCACCCATCTGAAAGAGAACAAAAACTAAGTGATCATGACATGTTGCCTGTTAAAAGCACATCCTCAAACAAAAGTTATTTTAAATGTGACATTAGAAAATTTGACTACGCTCATTTATGGAGCAAAAAAGTGAACAAAAGCAAAATTAACAATGGGGCAAAAACTGAAACCAAGTATCTTCTCCTCAGTTTCTAGTTCCCCCAAAACTGATTAGAGATAGTTGCTGTGTGTAAACTTAGACACTGATCTATCTTTATCAGCTTGTCTGTATCTTTGGAGTGTTGACACCACAGAACTTAAATGGACACATGCGATGAGAGAGAGAGAGAAAAAAAATGTTATGTACATAGCCATCAACCATAATTTGTATTACTCAAGTATCTAGTAAAGAAAAGAAGCAACTGAAGAGGCTATTCTTGATGACAGCACTAAAAAACATTTAGTTTTTATTTTTCGGGGGTTTACTAAAGGGTAACTTGCAGTATGACTGCTTGTTGAATGTTTTATAGGTTATGGGTCAATTTAATATTTTGCATGTCATGTTTGGTTTGATTGAATTTTGTTTTATTTTGTTTCATGTAATAGTTATGATTTTTAATGGAAAGGGGGGGTTATTATGATGTATATACAATATATGTGCAGTTCAACTGTAAGTATTTGTAGCCTGTGTTTATTTTTAAGTGGATCTCAGGGTGATTAGTCATGGCCGAGGTAACAACTAAAGGGGATTCAAATAAACAAACAAACAATGCATGCTTATTTTTGCTCAATAGTGACTCTTAACAGCTGTTCATAAAAACTCATCATCTAAATAAAAAATGATGAGCTGTCCTAAATGATTTTTTTTTTCACATTTATGCTTGCCATCATACTTGTAACAACATTCCCAACAAAATGCAGGGAACTGAACAGTAACTCTCACCGTGGTCTGTGGTTTGCTGAGCACCATGTGCGCTTGCACCACCTCCAGCATGTGCGAAGTGATTTCGTTCATATCCTCCAGGGGCCTGACGCTGAACGCCACCACAGACCTGTGATTCTGAGACAGGAAGACACACAAACAAGCACACACCCTCAGTAAGGCTAACACATGAATTCACAATGCTGACAACACATCAGTTCACAAGAGGAACTGCACGCAGGTTTGCCCTGGGAAACTTCTCTTCAGACTGTAGATTTCCTTCCTGGTACCTTCTTGCATTTCTTTGTTCTGTATACAATTTAACAGGAACTCTGGTTAAGAACACAATCTTTTCTACTTGATAAAGGCTCCTACTACAATTCCAACATCCATTGTCAACACGGGTCAAACCACTGAATCATGAACCCCAAACAAGCACCACAGAGCACATTTTGAAAGTAATATCCAGTGGAAAAAGAAATCTATGCTCCAGCAACAAATATCGAGAGGTGCAGCCTGAATACTAAGACATCAGGAGGAGAGGGAGGCACAACACCATACTGACATAAAAAAACAATTTTTATTGTTAAAATCTACAAAATCAATCATGACATTTCGGACGATTTACCTTCATCACAAAGTAATATTCAGAAATATGTAATGCCAAAATATAGATAACTTCAGAGCCATATGTATAAAATGTCCAACATTATCTCGGAAGTATGATTGCTGACCTGCAGCCAGTTAGCTTAAATTTCACAGTGAAGCAGCACCTTTTTTGTGTGAGTGTGTGTGTGTGGTAGAAATTCGAGCACCACAGCATAACCTGACTTCACAATATAAAATAACTGATTGACACTAATGCCAATAGATGACATTAAACCAGTCTCTCTGTATTTTTGGTTCTACGTTGTTTGATTTCCTTAGTGTCTTCTGTTTCCTTTAAGGCTTGATTTCACTTATCATTGTAAAGGCCTATTTTGCTTATGGAATGTTCATTTGGACTTTTATTTTGACTTACTGCAAAGACAAATGACAAATAATCCAGCCTATCTATTCCAGCCATGTCTTTCAAACAACTGAATGACAATTGGAATCACTGTGGATCATCAAACTTACCACATCGGCAATGGCTCATCTGTTGGCAGCTACTACAAATACTGGATATATCAAGTAGCCGCAACAATTCCCATTCTTGGAGAGTTGTCTCTGGAAAAAACAGGAATTCTGGACAATAAACTCACCTGAAAGGAGCGCAGGTTTCCAGAGACTTTGACGTAAGTGCCTGGGGGCAAGACAGTGTTGTCTACACTGGGATCCTAAGACAGAACAAAACAAAATCAGTTTTGCCAAGGTGCTTGAACTGTGTAATGACCCAAACAATAACCATACACAACTTCTGAACAATGAATTAGAAACAGTTTTCATTGGGAACAACAAGAAAAGGCAGTCAAAGAATGTTTGGTGTGAAGAACTATGGCATTTAGACATACCTTTACTGGGAAGTATTTTATTCTGAGAAATGTCACTGGGATAGTTTCACTTTGATAAAGGCACAATGAAAGAGGTAGTGTCCTATTAAGTGGAATGCAGGAAATACCCCCCCACATACACAATTCTCCGGCTGAGCCTTGCAGGAACTTATGAACTGAAATGTTAGCGAATTAACTTCTGTGGTGCTGGACTGCATACATAAATACCACCAACACTGTGGTTTTGTGAGGTATCAGATTTTCATTTTAGACCACTGGCTGGTGCTCCTACCAAAGTGACTCACAATGTGTATAACTGCAGAATAAGCTTAAGCAACATGGCTGTGGCCTAATGTTTATAGTTTCCCTGACACTGATTAGAGATAGTTGGTGTGTTAAAGTTAGACGCAGATGTATTTTCATCAGCCTGTCGGTATCTTTGGAGCTTTGATACAATGGAAAGGAGACTGTTAATACATAGCCATCTACCGTAATTTGTATGACTCAAAAGTCTAGCTAAAAAAAAAGAAAAAGAAATAAAGTTAAGTCAAGAACTGGGCATGAATGTACCCATGGCTGAAGTGCCCTTAAGCAAGGCACTTACGTTTTTTTAAACCATTGGAGCTGCTCAGTGGCCAACAGTGTCAGGCTGCGGTCATGCAGCCTGACACAGCATGCAGTCTGAAAACAGTGTAACTGTGAGTGTGAAACAGGCTGTTGCTGAATGCGAGAATCTGTGCTCAGAAAAAAACTATGATGGCTAAATATAAATAAATAAATAAAATCAAAATCCAACAACATTCTAAGTAACCAATAGTGAGGACAACAGGAGCCAAAGCCGTAGCATCTCAAATCACCTCTGTATCCACCCACTGCTTCACGTCCATTGGAGCACTTGTCATGTCATCAACCTTGTACTGGATGTTTGTCATGGATTTGTCTGTGCTCCTGATAATACCCACAATGGTAACCTAGGACAAAAAAACAGAAACTGTTACTAAAGAGTGAGACCAATAATATCACAGGCATAACAGGACTGAAGTACAAACCCAAGCCAGTTATTTTACTTAAATAACAGAGGTTCATATAGTCATGTGGCAAACTTGTCCTCAGTCAGGAGTAATATTCTTATCTCTTATCTCACATTTTATGTGTTGAATGTTTTCTTCTCTGATGGAAATCCATCCACTTCAAACAAGAATAACATAACAACAACACACAACTGATGCTGTTTCACTCTTTTTGCCAGCTGTCTTTTGTTTCACAATGAAAACAATTCATAGTATGTCAAAGTTGCAAAGAAAAACTATGTTGGAATGAAACAAAACAACAACAAAAAGAAAAAAACAATAACTACTGTGTCCTTGGATCCTTGTATGCACCAGTAAAAATCCTTTACAGATGAAGTGAGATAAGGACAATAGAAACTACACTGGGAGCTTTGTTGTTATTTTGCTACAACAACAGCTTACCTGGGCAACTTCCACCTCTCCCACCCTGAAGGCCTCATCAGCTTGGGTAGCAGACATCAATTGAGACACTGTACATGCGATTATCTGTGTGGCACGTGTTCTCTGTAAAATATACACACAAGTTCACAACTTCGTAAAGGGGAAAGATGTGTTGGGGTTCGTGACAACTTGCCAGAAGATCAGGCAAAAATATCTGATAGCAACACTGAATGTCTCAATAGTGACAATGTTATTTAATGGTACAGTTTTTGTTCTATTTCCAACTGATGATAATACAGCAGAAAGTCAGAGCCTTCATTACAGACCCCCTTCTTTTCCCCTCCTTGGGATAAAGCAGGTGATGCAAAGCCTCCTGGAGACTGGTTGTATCCTCCAACCATGCTTGACTCACTGTAGCCTCCTGAAAAAGACAATGACAGTTAGGTCGAAAGGCAAATTGCTCGGTCTGCTGTCCCTTACAAAGCAGCATAATTGCTAACTGACATTAGCTACCTAACATTCAGGCAACAATAACAAAGAGGCTACTAGCAAACAAGCTAATGCTAGCCACGGTTAGACAACTTCAGTAAACCTTCCAGACCACGAAGGCAGCGGTGTAGAGGTTAAACTTACCTTGATTCCACATGTTCTTTTGTTGTCTTCTATAGCGGACAATAAGAGCAACGTTTAAGCAGCTATGAAGCTTGTAAATAGGCGACCACGTAACGTTACCTACAAATGCCTCAACTTCTTTCAAGAGCAGTTCCGCGCGCTGATCTGACAGTGAATAGCGCCTGCGCGGTAGAGAAGTCCCGCTAAATCTGCCATCCAATGAGAGCACACGGGCGAGAGCTGAGATTTTGCTGCTTTCATGGGCTGTCGGAAATATTGCCATTCTGAGACGAGCGCGCACAAAACACCAGCCGAGCAACATGACTGCTGACATACAAACGATTCTGCAATTACAGTATATTGAATTTTTTTATCTTTTAACAATAGCGCCACTGGAGATCCCTTTGAAGCTGAAAATAAAGTGTTGGAATAAATTTCAGCATTTTAGCATACTTATAACTCACTCATCTTTCCAGAATTTAAGAAATTTATTTTTTAATCTACATTGTTTCATCAGCCAGTCACCATCCGTCTGACTATGGATTTTTGCGCATGTGTCAGGGAGAGTTGTTTCAGGGGGTTGTCCGTAATCTGATGTCTGTAATCTGATTCCACAAACAAGCAAGCAAGCAAACAAACAAATAAACAGAAACGACCAGGCCTAAATGAAATGTAACTTTAACGATAATTTGTTGTCCTGTCTGCTTATCTTTTAATTCAGCACCGTCGAAATGCACATGAAAATTCGAACACATGGGCCTACGCTACATATCAAGTATGAAAATGTAGGCAGCATAACAAATACAACAATGGGTTAGTCTGCCCCTCCCATTTCCAGTCAGGCTATGCGTCACTCTAGGTAATTATGTTGAATATAGATTTGTTCCAGTGCCGTATCTTATCATGCCTTTATAAAGTAGCCTACTAAACTTGGACATAACGGGATGGCTGTCGGAACCTGCTTCCTCACAGAGCCCGACATGCCTGCGAAGAGGAGCTTTCTGCTATTGACATGTCTGCTACTTAAATGTGGAGAAGTCCTTGCGCTGTCTGGTA